>JABUQX010029003.1:0-10000 GCA_015478945.1 Trachelipus rathkii
TAGAATCAAGCTTATAAATAGTAAATGAAAATTAAAGTTATAACAATATGAGAGTAAAAGTGATGTATTAGACATTAGAATAAGTGTCATACCCAAGATCACCACAACAGCTAGTCAGATTAATAATCTCCATATAATAATAATAATACTCACTATATAATAGATAAGTAAACTCAATAATTAATATCAATAATTCATTACTATAGAGAATTAAATAGGAACTCTAAGAGAATCCTTGAGTTTGAAACGGAAAATAAATTAGCGCCTGTTGTACGGTGTATCATGAACAAAAGCACTATATGTTTTTGATTTTCACACTAACTATATTGATGGTAAACTTATATTAGCACCGAGTGCGCTCGCTCGCGTTGTATTCTGGTCTCTTTGTATAAATATTGCTATACTGAGCAATATAGTATATAATGTGATATAGGTACGATAATTTAAACCTAATATATTATATATATATATATATATATATAATATATATTATATATATTTATTAAGTATATTTTAATATATACTATGTATAGTTATTAAGTCTACGTATATAAAGCCCTAATTAGTAATACTTTTACTCTCATCTCATATGTACTCTCGTGTGTATATATATTTTTCATGTATGTTGCATACTGTGCCTATAATTGACATCTTGGATCATATCTATATGAGTGTGATTTAAAAGATCACGTAATAAACTAATTCTTTCTCTGTCATACATGTGATATTGTTATATACACTCGTTATTCTATCAACTAAGTCACACCTGTACTACACCATTTTCACATTTCGGTCACACAACACACACCACACACACCAAACAATGGTTATTCAAAATAAAAACTCACTTGTATATTGGAAATTTTGTTTTCTACTTGTCGACTAGAAACCTTACAGGAATAGTCTTCAGTCTTCACACATTTTAAATTTATTATATATATATATATATACTTATATATATATATAGCTTTATATATATATTATATATTATATATATATATAATATAGGTATATATATTATATATATATATATATATTATAATATATATATATATATATATATATCTATAATAATATTATAAAATAAAAATTGCTTTCACATTGGTTGGCATCCCTTAAAAAAAAAATGCAAAAGTCAACAACATCTGGTGTTCCTACTTGTAAGCAAAAAATTCTGCAAGATAATAAAAAAAAATTAAATAAAATTGCTTTCCATTTTGTATTTAGGATTAAAAAATTGCTGACTCATCGTCGAAAATGATTAGAGGTTATAAATATTTTATAATACCTCCATTGGGTGGATATATAAACAACATTTTATATATTATATAAAATGTCTTAGGTTATTTTATTCTTAATAAATATTTACAAATTATAACCCAATATGGTTGTATTCTAAAAGAATACACACAATTGTGATATTTAAATTTATATATGTGTATGTGTGTGTGTGTTTGTGTATGTGTGTGTGTGTGAGCCGCGCGTGGTTTGTGTGTGTGTTCGAACCATCGACTCTAAAGATCAAAGAAAAAAACACCTGATTGCTACAGATTTAAACTGACTAGTTTCGGGTTATTACAAAACACCCATTTTCAAGGCTGAATGCATAATGATATAAATTATAAACAAAATAAAAATATTTTGGCTGATATAAAAATTAGCCTCTCTCTCTTCTCATATATATATATATATATAATATATATATATATATTAAATATAAATAAAATATATAATTTTTAAAAAAAAAAAAAAAAATATAAGATAGAATATATATATACTATATATATATATATAATTAATATATTTTTGTAAAAAGGGAAATATTTTTTTTACGAACGTAAATAATCAATTAAAGAGAAACGAAAACTTTATGAAACTGGCTTTTAAAGTTTTGAAACCTCAAAAAAAAAATAATAAAAAAAAAATAAACGAAAAAAAAATAAAACTTTTTGCTATAAATCTCATTTCAATGGATGCAGAAATAGAAAAGCAATTATATATATATAGTATAAATATATTATATAACAGATACTTCTATTATATAATATATATATATATTATAATATATATATATATATATAAAGAGCAATTATATAATATATATATTATATATATATATATAATATATATATATAAGTGACAGAACTTCTATTCTTAGTCAGAATTTAATGACTATAACAAATCTAAATATTTTAATTTCTTACCGACTAGTTACGGGTAATTTAAACTTCTATTCATTATCAAGGTTTAGTTTACAATAGACAATATAATAAAATAACAAATATATAAAACAAAAATACATTAATGATAAATAAATTAATATACAACATAGAAAAGGATAATAAAAAGCATTACCAAAAGACAAATTTCTTCCTCAGTATTTTATATTCTGAATCTAAACTTTCCCTTCAACTTTGAAGTGTGGTGCCAATGGTGCCAAATATATAAGGATTTTAATTAATGGAGGTCAGGCCCTCGTTCAAGAGTCCAAAATATTGTAATATGAATCCTGTGTAAAATGATTTTTAAGAATAGAATGAGAACTAATGGAAGAATATGGGGGATGATGCAGATGTTACAAAGTTCTACAGGAAATCATCTTTATGTTCAGCAATGCTAACAGAAAGACTACGAGTAGTCTTTCCTATGTAGATGGTATTACAGTCACACAGTCACAGCACTTTATGAGCATAAAGGTAAAGGAAGCTTATAACTCTGAAGAATTTTCGAATTTTATTTTCATTTAAAAAAAAACAATATGAATTTGAACTGGGTTAATTCAATTTTAATATTTTTTAATTCTACGTCCAATTTCACAACTCATTCTCCCCAAAAATTTAATTTCCAGTTTCACACACACAGAATTACTTTAAGCACCGTTAATTTAGTACAAGATATCTACCGAAATTTTAAGGAATCCTTGGAATCCATTCTTTAGAAAAATAGATTCCATAGGAAGTCCAACACATTCGAGAGATTAATGCGTTTTAATTAATTAATTTTATACACCTGTAGTTGAGAAAAGGACTATATTTGGTAGTTAATCTTCTGAAGGTTGGTTTCCTGTAATATTCCAGTTCATTGTAATCTAACCCTTGATAATAATTAGGTAGTAGCTTAATCACCGAAACTGTAGCCAAGAAATTAAATGTTTAGAGTTGGTTCTGATTAGAATAAACATAATTATATATATATATATTATATATATATATATATATATATAATATTATATATATATAAGAGTATATATATAATATTATATATATATTATCTATATATATATATATATATATATATAGTATATATATATATATATATTATATATATATATTATATATAGAATTCCTTTTTTAAACAAACTGGATTTCACATGATTGATTTTAATCCTGAATGTATAAATGGCTTTTAACCGCTGAGGCCACACGAATCAAACTTATTAATAAAACAGTAGACATATACATAAAACAGCCATTCATTATCAACATTATTTATCCAAGCTTATATTTATTGTACACAAAAAAAAGCCAAGTATTATATATATATATATATTATATATGATATATATATATATATATATATATATATATATTATATATATATATATATATAGTATATATATATTATATTATATATATTATATATATTTTATATAATATTTAGAATATCTTCATATTATAAAAATATATATATATATATTATATTTATTGTATAAAAAAAAAAGACAAATATATATATATATATATATAATATATATATATATATAAAATAGGTAATCCCATTTTTTATGTATAAATTATTATCAAACAAAATATATTTAACTTGAAAGACAAACATTTGCAGAAGTTTTTAGCAACGCCTTCTAAATACATTTAATTTATTCAGGAAAAGATAATATATAATATATATATATATATATGTTATATATATATATTTTATAATATTATAAATATATATATTATATATATAATTATATAATATATTATATATATAATTTTTTTGATTGGAAAATTAATAGACCAAGTGTTAGTTGCTTATTTTATAAAAAGCAGGTTATAAGCTAAAGTAAGGTAAAATATATACGTCAGAAGGATTCTCTCTCTCTCTCTCTCTCTCTCTCTCTCTCTCTCTCTCTCTCTCTCTCTCTCTCTCTCTCTCTTCTCTCTCTCTCTCTCTCCCTCACTCTCACACACACACACACACAATCAAACTACGACAGCGAATCAGCTTATTAAGGAGCAGTGAGGTTTTGGGTAGAGGCCCGGGTAGAAACCCTATTTTTTTAACTATATAATAATAGGTACTGGAGCCGAGAAAAAAAAGATTTAATCTCTTCAATAGCCTGATACAAATACACTATATGGGATTAAAGAAATTAATAGGATTAATGGATTATCATCTAATTTTTTAATTATAAGTTAAAATATTTCTTACACTAATTACTTATACACACACACACCCTCACACACTTATATATAATTATATATCATATATATATATATATTATAGTATATATATATATAAAATAAATATATATATATATATAATATATATATATATATATATATATATATATATATATATATATATATAAACTCGAACAAGATTTCTGGTTCCTTAATTACTATGTATAAAAATCCTACAAAAATTTTGACTGCATTCACTTTACAAAAAGAATAAAAAAAAAAAAAGAAGTAAAAAAATATATAAAAAAGAAAAAAAGAAAAAAAAAGAAGATAAAAACTATAATTATGTACACAGCTTTGTGGTTAAAAGGCATTCATGTTGCGTCTGTACACGCAAGCTTCCGTACATGTATTATTAAATATTTTATCCGAAATTTATGTTTTAAAATGTCAGTCGGTCAATATTCACTACAAAGATCAATGTTACGAGAAAAAAAAAAAGAAAAAAAGAAAAAAAAGTATTAAACTCTCATACTAAAAGGCGTACACAAACATTTTATACACACAGACAAAATACATACACCGTTTTTAACTATTAGTATGAATATTTTAGTGCTCATATATATATATATATATATATATATATATTATATATATATATATATATATAAGTATATATATATATATATATATATATATATATATTATATATATATATATATATATATATATATTATATATAATAGTGCAAAAGTATTTTTCATTTCTTAATATCACAATCACTTTCTCCTTAATTTAAAATACATTTAATATCACTACTACTAACTAATTATATATATATATAATATATATATATATATATATATAATATATATATATCTATATATATATTTATATATATAATTATATATATATAATATATATATATATATATATATATATATATATATATGAGCAAGGCCTGTTTATCTGGAAAGTTATATACAGGTAAAGAGCTAAAGATAGACCTGCATAGATAGGTATAACCAGTATTAAAAATAGCTTTACGACATGTTTGAACTGGTTCTCTCAGGACAATTTTGGCATAATTCTTGAATTTCATATAAACTGCTTTTCAGAATGGTGTCCCAGTCTAACAGGATGATCAGTTGTTGTTATTCAAGAACATACATATTCTTTTTTTTCAAACCCGATTAAGTTCAAATAATCTAATTAAAGTCCCTATGAAAAGTACACAGCCGTAGGATATGTACTCCCCACTGTCAGTGTATATTTGTTTAATGTTAAACCCAGCCCCTCTCCACTCAATGGGTCACGAATACAAATTCAATAGAAGGATAGGGAAGTGGCTTTGATCTTAGGGGTATGAGGGAGAGAGAGGGAGAATCCTTAAGGAGGAAGAGGAGGTTGTGGGAGTTGTAGAGGTAATGAAATTGTGATGGGGGACTTGGCCACTGGGGGTGGCGGGGGGAATAATCAGAAAAAGTCGAGTTCTAAAAATAATGCCCTCCATAAATAGCATTTTAAGTACAGTATAAACTGAGTATGAATGCTATCATTGATACAATCAAGATCATACACGCCCACGTACAATATATATATATATATATATATATATATATATATATATATATATATATATATATATATATATATATATATATATATATATATAATATATATATATATATATTAATCGTAAAACTGATATTAAAACCCATTTATATAAAATGAATTATTTAAGCCACAGGCATAAAAAAAATAAAAATAAAAAAAAAATAAATAAATAAATAAATATTTTATTTAAAATGAAAAAAAAAATCGAACAATTCTATTTAAATCCATTAAATTTGATTTATGAGTATATTACTCCAAATTAACCTTACACTTACACACACACAGTGTAAGTCAAAAATTGAAATTTACACATCGTAAGTAAAATCTGATATACACACACACACGTACACACTGCCATAAAAAGATAAATTTGGCATTAATAAAATAAGAACAAGAACAAAAAAAACAAGAACACGACGAGCATGCAGCTTAAAATAATTAAGTACTTACGTGACCTTGGTTTGCTCATATTATTAATTGACTCACCCCTTTGTGTGTAGGAATACACATACACACACACACATACATATATGCACAAAAAGAAAAAAAAATGGATACGAACATAACTATACTCATTAAATTTGCATATTGCTTTAGGTAAACGTACAAGCGAACAAGTAATCCCATTTATAAAGCTTAATTGCTTTACCAATAAAGTAGAGTGTATATATATAAACATATATACACATACATACACTGATATAGGCATACATATGTGCGTGCGTGTGTGTGTGTGTATGAGAATACTGTTGCAAACAATGGAAGCCTTTTCAAACGTCTCAGATAAACAAGATTTTAATAACAAGCTCTTATCCAGCTCTGTCTTATCGTTCTTTGAAAGAGAATCTGCGACGACGCGGGGGGAGGGGAGGGAAAAAGTATCTTGCAAAACAACCCCAACTCCCCCATATATATATATATATATATATATATATATATATATATATATATATATATATTTAATATATATATATATAAATATATATTATAATTATATTATATATATATATATATATATATATAATATTTATATATATATATATATTAGTGGAATTTCCTACTAAAATATTAAAAGTACTTACCAAAGAAAGGCTGGGTATGATTCAAATGATTATTTTCAAAATAATATTAAAGCACAAAACCAAATGATAAGTTTTATCAAAACACTCATACACACACTGTAAGGATAGTCTATCACTGGCATGAGGTTTTATCAAAGCACTCATAAACACACTGTATAGATAGTCTATCACTGGGAGCAGGTTTTATCAAAGCACTCATAAACACACATGTAAGGATAGTCTATCACTGGCATGAGGTTATTATCAAAGCACTCATAAAACACACTTATAAGTAGTCTATCACTGGCAGCAGGTTTTATCAAAGCACTTCATAAAACACACGTAAGGATAGTCTATCACTGGCAGCTGATCAGTACGAGAGAATAACGCTACACTAAGTTACAAACGCTCTGTGTGTGTGTGTGTGTGTGTGTGTGTGTGTGTGTGTGTGTGTGTGTGTGTGTGTGTGTGTGTAGTGTGTGCGCGTGTGTGTGTGCGTGGTGCGGAAAATTCCGGTATTGGACCACCCCTAGCTTATATTATCAACTTCATATCAACCTTGGTTGCTTGAACTACTAATTGTAACTGGTTTATAATAATTAAAACATGGAAAACTATGAAACAAAAAAACTTGACTCCCCTTTAATGTTTCCTAAATACAACCGGTGATTGCTAAGCACGGAAATTATTCGGAGGCGAACATAGAATAATTTACCTAGTGATATTATTTGCAATTTTAAGTAGGATAAAAAAATAATAATTCTTTTTTGTCTTCATTCAGTCCACGTGTGTACGACGGTATTCCAAAATGTGTCAAAGCTGGAATTTTTATTGGGCACGGAACAGGAATTTTAATATTTTATTTTTTATTCGTATCCAGGATAAACAAAGAAAAACAAATATTAATGTTTTTTATTAGAATTGGCCTAATACCGGAAATTTCCGAACCTCGACTCATCTCTTGTATTTTTTAAAACCGCACGGCACCGGCCAGAACACCGGAATTGTGCAGCACCGGTACGCATCCTACACTGTGGGTCAACCAACTCCAGCTTCCATTATATTAAGGTCATATTTACTTACAAAGAGAAAAAAAATAAATCAATAGTTTTAAAAGTGTCTAATATATATATATATATATATATATATATATATATATATATATATATATATATATTAATATATAATATAGTATATATATATATATATATATATATATATATATATTATATATTATATATATATATATAATATATATATATGAGAATGCGCTCTGAATATGAGGATTTCCCTTGCCTTATCAATCCATAATTAGGAACAACTAACAATGTTGTTGCTTGGGGCTGGGAATTACATACCTAAAACAATGTGTGGGAACGAGGATATTGGTAAGGTTGAAGGTTATTTCACATATATATATATATATATATATATTATATATATATATATATATAGTTATATATAATTATTATCTATATATATATATATATATAATATATTAATTAATATATAATTATATAATGTCAGGCATCCGAAAAGTTCAGGCATGTAACTAAAAAACTAAAACAGGTACGCGAAAAAATAAATATATTTTATTAAATCAAGAGACATTTTTACCGCAGAAAATTAAAAGAAAATTAAAAAATAACGCTTTTTAAAAATTAAAATTTTGTTAAAAAAATTGTTTTTGCTGGTTTAAATCCAATAAATCAAAGATGCGGCTTCCTCCCGAGTGAGACGGAAAGTGCCAAAAGTTGAATTTTTTTCTTTTTAAAACGGACAAATACC
The DNA here is from genome assembly GCA_015478945.1 of Trachelipus rathkii. Taxonomy (NCBI): domain Eukaryota; kingdom Metazoa; phylum Arthropoda; class Malacostraca; order Isopoda; family Trachelipodidae; genus Trachelipus; species Trachelipus rathkii. The sequence goes on from JABUQX010029003.1 coordinate 8,870, forward strand.
CACGGGTAAACAAGAACGATGGATAGAGTCGGGGGGTTTCTCGGCTACCGGGGGACGACGGGGGGGACTTCGATCCCCCTCTGTCCCCTCGTTTCGGTCGAACCCCCTAATAAGGACTATAAGAAAGAAGTAAAAAAAAAATATCGTTCAATTATATTGTAAAGCGACATTTGGCAACCTTTTTCTCTCGGAGGACTGCAGGCTTCAACGTTCTTTCAATTACAATCAGGCCTGCACTTTAACTAATATTAATATGGAGTTATTAATAAAAATTAGAATAGCTTACTTCATTTTTAAATTTCTGCGGTAAAAATGTCTCCTTGATTAATAAAATGATATTTTTTTCGTGTATATGTTATAAGTTTGTCTGTTACATGCCCTCAACTTTCCGCAACCTGGCGATCATGCATATAGCCCCAAGCGACATAATACCTGACCGCCCGCAGTAACATACTAAAGCCCCTCAGTATACACTATAATCGCCTATACATATCTTATACCTAGATACATTACTAACGACTCTACAACTCCCTTAATACTAAATATCAATACACAACACTAACACATATATATATATTATAATATTATATTATAATATATATATATATATAAGCCCTATACTATTACTTACATATCTGATATATATATATATATTCCCGTAGGTCTTCTATTCATCAGTATTTGACTACGTTACTTTAAACTCACCTGCCCCACATTATGAGACTCGAATAAGCGCCTACTATCATCTAATGACAACTCCCTCACCCCAACCAAACCTACCCGTAATAAACAAATACCAACAATATAACATGCCAAACTACAAAACGCTTTCCGCACTAACAATATATTAACAAGTTTGCTTATGTTATATCAGCCTGATGCTCACTTGTTTTTCCCATTCCGTTGACCAAATCTTCACGATTACACCCCACACCCCCGACATTCAACATATAAAGTTACAGGAGATTTTCCTGAAAGAAGGCAACGTGATATTTTAACCAAACTTTTGTTTACTTATAAAACGGACTTGCTATTTTTTCTTTCTTTTTTTAACGTTTGCTTTAAATTAACTGTGGCAAGAATGTAAAAAAATTATATATATATATATATATAATATATATATATATATAA
>JABUQX010029003.1:15000-20000 GCA_015478945.1 Trachelipus rathkii
ATATCATATATACTATATATATATAATCTAAAATGTATTTATAGTTTACTGTATATTATATATATATATTATATATATATATATATATATATTATAAATATTTATAGAGCTATCAATATATATTTAAATATAGTATATATATTATATATTATATATATATATATTAATATATAATATATATATATTTATATATATAGTAAAAGTATTTAGAGCTTCCTGAATCTTTGTCAAACATGATTTAAGTTATTAAGTAAACTGAGGTGAAAGTCAAGATATATATTTAGGAAGGCCTGAGGGTTGAAACTGAAGCCGGTAGTGAAATACTTTCAAACGAAAAGAAAATCAACTCTTAATGATTTTAAGAAATTTAATCAAAATTATATCAATTAAGTAATTTACCCCTGAAGCAGTGATAGTAAATGATAGACGGGAAGAGAGCGCTGGAAGAACATGATAACATTGATTGTATCCCACAGAGACCCGACACATACATAACACATATACTCAACAGACGCTGGTTCTACAAATAATAATACGAGGGTTTATTGTGTTCCCACAGAGACCTAACATATACATAATACATATACACAACAGACAGAGACCTGACATATACATAACGCATATACCCAACCGACACTGGTTCTACAAATAATAATACGAGGAGGGCATAGATCTTTTTATGTTTACTATTTTAGCAAGTATTTGTCTACATAACGACTTTAATACTGAAAAACAAAGGGTAGTATAGAAATACCTAGTATTGAAATTATTTTATTTTTCATAATTAGTTAACAGTGTTTTTACAACAAATATAATCATGAAATTTCGAAAGAAAACCTAACAAGACCCCCAAAATGTTACTTCCCACCTTCATCAATTTAAAAAAAAAAAACATTCATCATAAAGCTTATTCAAATACTACTAGAAAGTTAAACTCGAATTACAATTACAGGGTAAACTATAAGTAACTTATAAATACGTAAGAGGGTGACTAGCAGGTTTATGACAATTAATAAACGGCAATTAGAAAATTCTAACAAAATCTATTTCCAGGGAAATGCTAGAATAAAGGTATTAAGTTTTCTATCCAGATGGATAAACAAAACAGATAAGAGGGAGAAAGAGATAGAGATGGTGAAATTTTCTTTACCCCACCAGAGCTCACTCTTTCCAAATAATGTAACGAAATGTAAATGGATACAACTATTACCAAAGGTGTACAATCACAAGGATGATATTCTAAAACCTAAAAAATTGTCAAATTACATAGAAACAGAAAATATAACGACAGTGAGAAGTCACATGGGCTTATCGAAACTATCCCAGTTAAACTAAAGTAGGTAATCACCCATCAATTGCTCGTGCAATATTCAAAACCCACACCGCACCCTAAGTCCCTAAGGTTTGTCAATATCTTACACACAACGTAAAGGCTAATATATACACCAACTAAAACGAATTAGATAAGACCATAGTGATTATTATGGCACGCAGCTTGGGGGTTAACTAACCAAATACAAGCCAATTAGGCTTAGTCACAATACATTAAATTATACCCATGCCATCCATATACATACATACCCAATCCTCTCTTAAATGCTGAAAGTAAGTAACAATCACCAACTTCCTGCGGCAAACCATTGCAAAAATTAACAATCCTATTACTGAATGAGTACTTTTTCACGTCAAGATGGCATGTCTTCTTAATTTTCTTATCATGGTCTTTCTTCCGTGGTCTACTATAAAGAATTTATTGGTCTCAGTATTATTGGGAGATGCAAATATTTTGAAGGCTTGCATCATGTTCCCTCTGAGAAATCGCTTATTTACAGAAAATACCCAATTTCTGCCTCTCCTCGTAGCTCTTTCTTTCAAACCCAGAAATCATCCTTGTTGCTCTACGTTCTACTCCCTCCAGCATATATATATGTCTTTTTTTTTTTTTTTTAAATAAGGGGCCCTGCCCTAACTTATGTACACTACTCTAATACTGGCCTAACATAGCTATTAAGCAGCTTATAAACTCCTTGTTCTTGTATATTACTCTGCGATCCAATTTACTAACATTATATATATATATATATATATATATATATATATATATATATATATATATATATATATATATATATATATATATATATATATATATATATATATATATATATATATATTATATATATATATATATATATATATATATATATATTATAATAACTTATATGCTCTATATATATATATATATTGCCCTATTTATATATATATATATATATATATATATATATATATATAATAATATATATATATATATATATATATATATCCATAATTCCCCAAGGGTGCTCAAACTTATGTAGAAAGAGGTGATTGTCGTGGAGTAAAGTTCTAGACTTTAAAATCCCTGCAGTATAAAAACTTGTAGAAATATCAATGTCATCTTTTGACCCTTTTCTGCCCAATGGCAGGGTGAGGGACAGCTCTCCAAGGTTAAGATGTTTTCAGGGCTCCCGTTCATACTTGAATTAATAAGAGGACTAACAACAGACGGGATTCCCCCTCCCCTTCTTCCCCTATCCATATCCTTACAAGGAGATCATTGTTTTAAGACAGGAGGGGGGAACAGAACAGGTTTATTATAATTCACATTCCTCAAATATATTAGCGAATATATATATATATATATATATATATATATATATATATATATATATATATATATATATATATATATATATATACTATATATACATAACAAATATATATATATATATATATATATATATATATATATATATATATATATATACGACCTCACTAAAGATGGAAAATCATTCTAAATATCAAAATTAAATATTGGCATACACTGATACATGACGATTGAACATGTGTAAGTCAAATGTAGCATGGTAATTAGAAGAAGAAGGGTGTTCCAGATTTTACAAGGTGAGTACCTAATGGAATGAGTATAACGATTTGGTCTGATGTTAGATGGTTGTTGAAAGATAGAATTAGTATGTATGGATGTGTGGAAAGAAAGACAAATCACATAAGTCCCCTTTAAATGAAGAGGTATGAGACAAAAGAGACAAAAGAGACAAAAGAAACAGAGGTATGAGACAAAAGACAAGCAGCGTACACTGTCTAAGCGATAGCTTAAGTATAATTCTGCTTCTATAAAAAAAAATTTGAGAGAATCAGAATACGGACTGAGAGTATAGAAGAGTCCGAGTTGATAAAACACTAGACTTCACTTTTTCAAGAAAAACCTTGCGAATGAAATCACACCCCCATGAAGGAGACCTCATAACGTCCAACCTCTTCTTACGAAGCTTAGTTAGAAAAACAATGGGATTCGTTCAAGAAAATTCAGAAGAAGGATAGAAAACATCAGGAATAATTAAGGACAGAGAATATATATCAGTTGTCTGTTTTCAAAGATTATAAATGAGTGGATTATTGTGTTGGTTAGAAAGATGAAAGAATCAAAATTTTGAGGCAATGTCAACAACCACGTTTTTCTTCCCAATGCGAGAAAGAAATCATTTGGTCCAAGGCCACCGTCGGAGCATCAGCAATTTGAAGTAGGTTAAACTACTTTTGAAAATTAAAAGTGTGTTGTAAAGTGGGGTCACCGCCCTAAGAGTGGATACGAGGTGAAGCAGGAAACAAGTGGTTATTGATGAATATTAGAAAAAGGGTACGAAGTAGAACAGTACCCAAAGGAATACCACTTTTAATAAATAGATTTAAAGAATGAACTGTGGCAGTCCATAACAGATGCTATAGTGCCACAAGAAAGGAAATAAGGGTTAGTCTATTGAAAAGACAAATGCCAAAAGGGGAAAAAAAAAATTAGTTTATTTTATCTGAAGTTTTCGATTTTGTCCAACGCAACACTGAATGATTCATGAAATGCCTAAGGCAAAGGACCAAGATCAGAGGGAAAGTAAAGGAAAATCATCAGTTGAGAATTCTTTTCGGAAGTCATCCTGGCATCAGATTTAAAAGAACTAAGGTGTTTCCAAATTTTCCGGTTTAATGCATGTTCAAAAAAAAAAAAAAAAAAAAAAACTTTGGAAAGACTAGTTTAAAGCAATAAGACTCTAGTAAGAGGGGGTTTAGAGAGAGTTTGAAACAGGCTTACTAGAGCGTACGCTTCCATCAGGAACCCCATTGAATGAGTCAAGGGAGATTTTTACTCTCCATCAGCTGGATTCGAACACTGGACTCCGCGTCGCTGAGTTAACAGTAACCGGGTGCTCTATCCACTGAAACGTACGTTAAAAATTGATAGACAGGGTGAAAGTTCGGAAGCACAACAATTAAGAACTCCCTGAAGGGAGCAGAATTCATATCCTTAGTTATTAAAAAAAATGTTCAGCTTTAGCAAGAGGTTTAGACAGAAGAGAGAGAAGCAAATGTTACAATTTGGCAAATGTGAGGGAAGAAGAGGAACCAGAAAAATTATTGTATTCTCTATAGAAATGAGTTTTTGTACCACGAAGAGTTAATATATTGTATATGGATTAACAGCAGTGATAGTTTTTAGAGTTTGATGATGACGATAATTCCTAAAGTAAAGGAAGCGTGTGTGTGTGTGTATATGTGTGTGTATATGTGGTGTGTGTATGAGAGAGAGAGAGAGAGAGAGAGAGAGAGAGAGAGAGAGAGAGAGAGAGAGAGAGAAATCGGAAAATAGAAAAATTACTCAAAATGAAAACAATAATAAAAAAACTATCACAAAAATAACTAAATGAATAACAACGACAATGTTAAAGTTCTTTCATATTAAAAACAAAAACAAAAAAAAACCTATTGCAAATGCTATTTTCAACTTCGGATACAGCTACATCTATAAACTGATTTTGGCACCAACTTCTAACACCAGTTCCTTGCATAGTTTATTACCCTTGCTTACATTAGATTATGGTTAACTACTAAGAGACGGAATACGATTATTACAACAAATAAACCACAAACCATCAAGGAATGACATTAGA
>JABUQX010029003.1:27500-71678 GCA_015478945.1 Trachelipus rathkii
AATAGCTATTAACCATGGGTCAATACCCCATTAATGATCCCATACCCTCACCAATCATGAAAACACCGCAAACTGAGTAAAAACTAACACACAACCAGCCTCAATGATTATGTACCACTGAAGAATCCGAAACGCAGGAGTAAAAGAATGAATATGAAAATTTTCCAGCGCTAAAAGGAAAGGATTGGGAGAGATCCTGCCAAAAAAAAAAAAAAAAAAAAAAAAAAAAAAAAAAAAAAAAAAAAAAAAAAAAAAAAACTACCACCCATGCTCGGCGAAACGCTCTAACAAAATTTCGGCGAAACATCCTATATAAAATAAGACACTGGATGTTGTCTGAAGTAGTTCCGATTCGGCTATCGGGAAAACTCAATTTAAAGCTTTACGGAAAAAAAATTATCGTCTAAGAAAGATGGCGAAAAAAGGGACACAACCACCAATATTGAGGAAAGAAAAGAGCCTTGAGGACACGTTTGTAGTGAGAATTGAAAACAAATCATTTATATAAATACACAGAAAAGATCGGCGTCAGTTCGTTAACTACGCGCCACACTTACGATCAGATATTGGTCCACTGCTGTCTAGATTTTGCAAGGAAAAAAGAATATTGAAGGTGAATCATTCCGAAACAAACAAAAAATTTCTAATGTTTGAATTGGGAAAAGAAATTAATAAATATTCCAGTAATAAGATAACATTAAAATAATCCCGTATGTGTGTGAAATACCGTTACTAGCGGAATGCAAGGGTGAAATCCTGATGTGTTTAATATTGTATATCAAATCAGTCACCTTGTATAAAGACATTCACCTTTAGCTACACAAGGGGAAGACAGAAACTAAAGAAAGAATACCTTAAGTTTTAACGCTACCAAAAAATATATCATCAATTAATAAAATCTACTATCTCAGATTAGGAAAATAATTTTCTCCACGTGAAAAAAATATATAAATAATAAGTTAACCTTCGTATTGCGTCGAAATCGCGGAGAGGGGAGGAGGGACTCGAAGATAACAAAGAATAATGAACTTTACGCAAAAGCGTTCGAATGATAAAAATGTTTCGCAAGACTTGCAACTTGACGAAGCAAGACGTGTATCCTGACGAAATTCGATAATTTTTAAGTTACATCTTAGTTCGATAAATTCTTATTACGTCTTCCTATTATAGGATAAGTACGGTATTAGGAAACAAAGTCATCCTTCAATGGTTTTTGCAGGTGTTGTTATATAATTCTATTAAAATGGGTGTATGTAGAGTGTAGGATTCTTAAGAATTAGTATAGTATACTAGAATCATTTCTAATATCAAAACTATTAATTTAAAAAAAACAATTAAATTTAAAATTTTCACTTTCAAATGGAAACTAAAATTAAGTGCTAGCAACGAGAGTTGGCCGAGCTCCGAAATTTTCAGCACCGCACCATGAGCATCACCGCACGCGCAAATTCAATACTTTTTAAAAACTCGCACTGCACAGGGATACTAGACTTGTACTGCACTGCACCAAAATGAGCGCACGCGTCGCACCCGCTGCGTCGCCAAAAATTCTAGCAATATTCTACAATTCAAAAACACCAAGGTTATTCAAGTAGGCCTACTGAATAAATAAACAGGTAACAGTAATTTTATAGTAATAGAAATATAAAAAAAAAAAAAAAAAAAAAAAAAAAAAAAAAAAAAAAAAAAAAAAAAAAAAAAAAAAAAAAAACAAGAAAACTTTCCACTCAGGTGTGAAAGTAAAAAACGAAAACTTATTAAGGAAAGGGTTGAGCCATGTAACGTTAAAAAATATATATGAATTTTTTATTTTTTGTGGCAAAAAAGTTTAGGAAACTATTTTATACAACTCATAGTTAAACAAAAAAGTTATTATACAATTAAAGTTATTAAAGTAATTTAAAAACGTTAAAAAACTATACCATATCAAAGAACTGGTAAGAATTTATTTAATACAAATTTCAATAATATTATGCGATTCCCAGGGGTCTCATGATAGATAAATAAGATATTATTATATAAATTGAAGGTGAACTTCTAATGTAAATATAATATATATATAAATCATATATATATATATATATATATATATATATATATAATATATATATATAATATATATTATATATATATATATAATATATATATATATATATATATATATATATATATAATTATAATATATATATAATAGAGAACGAGAGAGAGAACGAGAGAGGGGAGAGAGAGAGAGGAAGGAGAGAGGAGGGAGAAGAGAGATGGAAGAATTTATGAAGAGGATGACGGAGATATTTTTAACTACTTCCATACTTTACGTCACCCTATTCATTTAAAAAAGAACTAATTATAGCAAAGCACCCACACCATACGATTAAAGAAATGTGAACCAATAAAAACAAAAATATATACAAAAATATGGAAAATCTTTTGTAAATAATATTCATTCAAGAACTTCCCATGTGGGAATGTTTAAAAAAAAAAAAAAACAAAAAAAAAAAACAGAAGAAGAAATAGGAAGAAAAGATAGACGACCTTAAAAATTAAAAACGAGCTCAGGCAAAAAACCATTTGTGTTCAGTTGGACATTTCTCTTTCTTTGACCATTTGTCCGATCACACATTTAGCATTTTTGACCATTTGTCCGGTATAGGACATTTCGTTCTGTTTTGAACGATTTGTCCGGTCAGACATTTAGTCTTTTCTGAACCATCTGTCATGTCGGACATTTGTCTTTTTTTTATCCAATTGTCCAGCCGGACATTTGGTCTTATCTAACAAATTGTCCGGTCGGGAATCTTTGTCTTTTTGACCATTTTGTCACGGTGGGACATACTTCTTTTGACGTTGGTCTTTCACATTTTGTCTTTTAATGACATTGAGTAGTTCGATTTGTTCTTTTACGTGAACATTCGTTGCGAATCTGAGACATTCGTCTTTTAAAGTACCATTGCTGTCAGGCAATTTTCGTAGTTGTTTTTGACAATATGTCCAAGGTCGAGACATCTTTTCCCCGTTTTTTACACATTTTGTCCGGACGGACGGTTCGTCTTTTGACATATGTACGCGTCGACATTTCGACTTTTTTAAAATTTGTCCAGTGGACATCTCGTATTTTTTACCATTTTGTTCCGGTTTTCTAATTTGGGACAAATATATGGGATTGAAAAACCTGGGACTTTATAAAACTATTCTTGAGCCGTTTTTTGAACGTTCGATGGTTCTATGGTTGAAGCGCCGTTCTGTTAACCCAGCGCCTCTGGAGTCAGTATTCGAATCCCTGATGAGAGAAGTAAATCTTGATCCATGATCATTCAGTTTTCAATTCAGTTCTCCCAATGTCCAGTGAGAATTTCGTCTTTTTTTGCCATCTTGTCCGATTGCAATTCATTCTACTTTTTCTGACCATTTGTCCGTCGACATGTCGCTTTTTATCATTAGTCCGGTCGGAACATTTCGTCTTTTTTTTGAGGCTATTTGCTGTCGACATGTTAGTCTATTTTTAATTCATTGTCCGTCCCGGACAATTTCGTCTTTTTTGACCATTTGTCCGGTCGGACATTTCGTCATTTTTTACAATTTGTCCGGTCGGACATTTCGTCTTTTTTGACCATTTGTCCGGTCAGGACATTTCTCCTTTTCTAAATGTATGTCCGGTCGGACATTTGGTCTTTTTTGATCATTGGTCCGGTCGGACATTTGGTCTTTTTTTATCATTTTTCCGGTCGGACATTTGTCTTTTTTGATCATTTATGCAGTAAATTTTAAGAATTTAGAAATGCTGAAATTCCTCAATTTTGGTAAGCATTTCTAAAGATTCAGAATCAATAAACTTTCTTACGTTTGTTAAGCATTGATGCGGTTAGAGAATTAAGAATATTCTCTTCGTATGAAAAGTACTTCTAATGCTTCAGATATATGAAAATTCCTTACCTTTGGCAAGCCTTTCTGATATTCAGATTTAGGAAAATTCCATTCGCTCGATATGCCTTCATGAGGCTTCAGAATTAGAAAAATTTCTTAGGTTTGAAAAGGGTTTCTAATGCTTCAGAATTAGGGAAATAACTCAAGTTAGGTAAGCCTTTCTGAGTCTGCAAAATTAGGGATATTCCTTACGTTTGATAAGCATTTATTAGGCTTCAGATATAATAATAAACTTTTCGTAAGTAAGCAATTATGAGGCTTGAGAAAAAAGGAAATTCCATAAGTTTAAAAGAATTTCTAATACTTTAGATCTATGGAATTTCCTAACGTTTGTAAGCCTTTCTTGGCCTGCGAAATTAGGAAAATTACTTTAGTTTGATAAGCCTATTTTATAGACTTTCAGTAATAGAATTTACATACATATTGAAAAGTGTTTTCTAATGTTTCAGAATTATAGAAATTCCTCAAGGTTTTTCAAGCCTTTTTGAGGCTTGACAGAAGTAGTGAAATTACTTACGTTCTGACAAGCATTTCTGTAAGCTTCAGAATAAGAAAGCTTGTTACGGTTGGTAATAATTTAGTGAGGATCAGAAATTTGAAAATCCTTACGTGTGGTAAGTATTTTGAGGCTTCAGGGAGGATATGATGACATTCTAAGGTTTGTGAAGTACAATCTCGACTCAGAAGAAGGAAATATCATACACGTTTGACATTAGTTTATGAGGACGCGCACAAGAATTAGATTATTAAATGAACATAATTTGAGTCATGTACCACAAATTCTCTTGATTAGAGGAAGATATTCTTCCGTATAAGTAGCTAATAATTATTAGAAATTGATAAATTTCTGATGTTTGGTAAGCATTTATGGGCTACGAAGATTACGAAATTCCTACGTTGAAAACAGAGTATTTCTAATGCTTTAGATTTATGAGGAAATTCCCTACGTTTAATAGTAAGGCTTCTCTGAGCCCTACAGAATTAGAAAATACTTTCGTATGATAATAGCCTTCTTGAGGGCTTCAGAATTTGAAAATCCTTACATTTTAAAAGTGTTTCTAATGCTTCAAAATGTTGAGAGATTCTCTCATGTTTTGTAAGCCTTTGAATTGCTGCAGAGTTAGGAAATTCTTGCGTTTGATAATCAATTCTTAGGGTTCAGAATTCTTATTGTACTTATTTGGTAGCATTATAAGGACTCAGAAATATTGAACTTCCTCTCGTTATATAAGCATTTCAAGGGGGGGGTATTTTTCCCCAGGGGGGGGGGGGATTAGTAGGAAAAAATAAAATTTTCTTTTTTTTCTTTTGGGTTATTAGGGGGGGGGGTGGGGGGGGCTTATCTAGAGTTCAGAATTATGGAAATTTCTTACGTTTGCAATGGTTTAGTGGACGCCGCAGAATAAAGAATATTTTACGGTTTAGTTGGATGTTTTAGGATTCAGAAATACTGAAATTCCTCACTTTTGGTTGGTATTCTTAGCTTTTCAGAATGATAAAATTTCTTACCATTTGGTTTAGCATTTATGAGGCCTAGAAATTAAGGAAAATTCCTTACGTTGGAAAAGTATTTCTAATGCTTTAGATTTAAAGAAATTCCTTACGGTAAGCCTTTCTGAGCCTTTAGAATTAGGAAAATTCTTTCTCTTGATTGAAGAGTTCTAATGCTTTAGATTATTGGAAATTCCTTACGTTTGAAAATGTTCCTAATTTCTGAACGAATGCAAATGTTATAGTGGACTTTACTGATAGCAGAATAAGAGGTATTCTCTACGTTTGTAAGCCTTTCTTATTCTTCAGAATTAAGAAAATATTTAGTATTTTGATTTATAATTTTTCAGAAAATAGAAATTCTTAGTTTTGGTAGAATTTCTAAACTTAGGATTAGTGACATTTTCTTACGTTGGTAAGCTATCTAGAACGATCAGAAATAAGGGAAATTTCACCGCTTGGCAACAGTGATAACGCCGAGAATTAAAAGATTAATACTTTTACTTTTGTTAAATTTAAGGATTAAAAAAATTTAAATACTAACTTTTGTAAGCCAATTGCTAAGGCTTCTAAAATTCCAACGAGAGTCGGCGAAGAATTCTCTATGTTACGATCAATAAAATTTCTTTACTTTTATAAGCATTTATCCGAGGACTATAGAATTAGGAAAATAATTAAGGAAAGGTTGGTAAGCCTTTCTTAGCCTTGCGAAATAAGGAAAAATTATTTCATTGAATAACCCTTATGAGGGTTTAAAGAATAGAAAAAATTCCTTTCGTTTGGAAAGTTATTAATGCTTACAGAATTAAAAAATTCTTAAGTTTTTAAGCCTTCCTTGAGGCTGCAGAATTTTGAGAATTATCCCTTACATTTGCAGCTTAGCAGCTATCTCTCTCTCGCCTTCAAATATAAAAAAATTCCATACGTTTGAAGATTTATACGTTACTTGAAAAAAGTTGAAATTCATTTGTACGATTGGTAGGCATTTCTAAGACTTCAGATTAGCTGAAATTGTTTATATTTGTAAGCATATCACGGATTGCATAAATAGGGAAATTTCTAATTCCGTTTTGAGTTTATGACAGACCCAATATTTGAAGACTCTGGCGAATCGTCTGACTTTTAGGTATTCAGAAATATTGTAATTCCTTACTTTTGCTAAGCACTTCCAAAGCTTCAGAATTATAAACATTCTTACGTATGGTAAGCATTAGAGAAATAAGGATTTCTAAGGATCTTATTTTCAATATAAATTTTCTACGTCTAGCATTTATGAAGCCCCCGTGGTAGGTGCGTCAGATAAGAGATTAATCAAACAATTCCCCGACGTTTGACAAGGTTTCTACTTGACTCTCTAGAATTATGAAAATCTTAACACACATGGTATGACATGTGAACCTGAGCAGAATTATGAGGAAAATTCCTTCGTTGATAAGCTTTAAATTAAGGCTCAAGTGTGCAAAAAATATCTTACGTTTTGAAAATGTTTCTAATACTTCAGAATTATGAAAATTCCTCAAGTTTGGTAAGCCTTTCTGAGGCTGCAGAATTTGGGAATTTCCTTTCCTTTGATAAGAATTTCTTATTCTTCCTAATTAACAAAATTCCCGTTTGGTAAGCATTTATAAGGGTTAAATAGCCAATTAACCATAGCCAAAAAACCAAAAAGCCAAAAATCCATGGCTTTTGCCAACCCTGGTATAGAGTGAAAAATGTGACCGAATATTTTATATTTTTAAGTGATGATCAAAATATCTACAATAATTAGGCTATTGAATTATTGAATTTTTATACTTAGTAGCACTATCAAAGATAATAATCTATGTTAAATTTATTGATATTTTCTTACAATTTTTCAGAATTTAATGAACTTACTATTAAATTTTTTTTGGGAAAATTTCCACCATTCTCTTCAATTTGTAAGCCTTTCTGAGCCTGCAGAATTTGAAAAATTCCTTTCACTTGAAAAGGCTTTAATGAAGCTTCAGAATTAGGAAAATTCTTTACGTTTGAAAGTGTTTCTAATGCTTCTGAATTAGGAAAATTAATCTAGTTTGGTAAGCCATTCTGAGGTTACAGAAATAGGGAAATTCCTTACGTTTGATAAGCATTTCTTAGGCTTCAGAATTAAGAAAATTCTTAACGATTGGTAAACATTTATAAAGATTCATAAATATTGAAATTCCTTCCGTTTGGAATGCATTTCTGAAGCTTAAGAATTAGAGAAATTTCTTATTTTTGTCAGGCATATCTAAGGATTCAGAAATAGGGAAATTTCATACGTTTGGCAATAGTTTATAACGTTGCAGAATTAAGGAAATACTTTACGTTTGGTTTGGATTTTAAGCATTCAGAAATATTGAAATTCCTTACTTTTAGTAAGAATTTAAAAGGCTTCAGAATTTAAAAAATTTCGTACGTTTGGTAAGCTGTTATGAGGATAGAGAATTAAGGAAATTTCCCACGTTTGAAAAGTATATTTAATGCTTTAGATTTGCAGAAATTACTTAGGTCTAGTAAGCCTTTCTGAGCCTGTAGAAGTAGAAAAACTACTTAATTACTTTCGTTTGATAAACCTTTCTGAGGCTTCAGAATTTGGAAAATTCCATACGTTTCAAAAGTTTTTTTTAATGCTACAAGATTAGGGAACTTTCTCAAGTTTGGTAAGCCTTTCTGAGGCTTCGGAATTAGTGAAATTCCTTACGTTTGATAAGCATTTCTTAGGCTTCAGAATTAAGTACATTTCTTATGTTTTGTAAGAATTTATAGTATTCAGAAATATTGATATTCCTTACGTTTGGTAAGCATTTCTGAGGCTTAAGAATTAGTGAAATTTCTTAGGTTTGGTAAGCATATCTATGGATTCAGATATATGGAAATTTCACACGGCTTCATGATTAGTGAAATTTCTTACGTTTGGTTAGCATATCTAATGATTCAGAAATAAGGAAATTTCATATCTTTGTCAATAGTTTATTACGTCAGAGAATTAACGAAATATTTTACGTTTGGTTTGAATTTAAATGATTCAGAAATGTTGAAATCCCATACTTTTAAGAAGCATTTCTAATTGTTGAGAATCAATTTCCTTTGTTTCATAAGCATTTATGAGGCTAGAAAATTAAGGAAATTACCTTCCTTTCAAAAGTATTTTTAATGCTTTAGATTATCAAAAGTTACTTACGTTTGGTAAGCCTTTCTTAGCCTGCGACATTAGGAAAAATTTATCATTTGATAAGCCTTTCTGAGGCTTCAAAAATAGGAAAATTCCCTGCGCTTGGAATGTTTCTAAAACTTTAAAATTTGGGAAATTCCTTAAGTTCTAAACCTTTCTGAGGCTGCAGGATTAGAGATTTCCTTACGTTGAGAGGGCTTTATTAGTCTTCAATGATATAAGAGATTTCTTACGTTTGGTAAGGTAGGGGTGGTGGTGATTGGGTTGGTGTCGTATGTGCTCTTGTGTCGCTCCGGGTGCCAATTTTAAGGAATTGTGAAAATATTGAAATTCCTTACGCTTTGGTAAGCATTTCTAAGACTTCAGGATTAGTGAATTTTTTAGTCGTTTTGGTAAGCATATCTAAGGACTCAGAAATAGGGATTTCATACCGTTTGGTTATAAGTCTATGAGGCCCACAGAATTAGGAAAATACTTTAAGCTTAGGTTTGAATTTTAAGTATTCAGAAATATTGATAAAATTTTCTTACAATTTTGTATTAAGCTTTATTGCTTTCAGGAATTTTATAAATTTATTAAAGTAGAGAAATAAGGATATTTCCCATTGCTTGAAAACATTTTCTAAAGCTTTAGATTTATGGAAATTCCTTACATTTGGTTAGCATTTATGAGGCTAGAGATTAGGAAAATTCCCTTTGCTTGATAAGCCTTTATGAGGCTTCAGAATTAGGGTTTTAATTGAGTTTGGAAGTGTTTAATATTGCTTAAAAAAAATTTAAGGGAAATTCCTCAAGTTGGGTAAGCCTTTCTGAGGTTGCAAGTATATTACAAAAATTCCTTTAAGTTTGATAAGCATTTCTTAGGCTTCAGAATTCCTTACGTTTGGTAAGAATTTATAAGGATTCAGAAATATTGAAATATCTTATGATTGGTAAGCATTTCTAAGGGTTCCGGATTAGTGAAATTTCTTACGTTTGGTAAGCATATCTAAAGATTCAGAAATAAGGAAATTTCATACGTTTGGCAATAGTTTATGACGCCGCAGAATTAAATAAATCCTTTCGTTTGGTTTGAATTTGAAGAATTCAGAAATATTGAAATTCCTTACTTTTGGTAAGCATTTCTAAGGCTTTTGAATTAATAAAATTTCTTACGTTTGGTTACCATTTATGTGGCTAGGGAATTTAGGAAATTCCCTACATTTGAAAAGTATTTCTATTTCATTAGATTTATGGAAATATCTTACGTTTGGTAAGACTTTCTGAGCCTGCAGAATTAGGAAAATTCCTTTCGCTTGATAAGCCTTTATGAGGTTTCAGAATTAGGAAAATTACAATTATTTGGAAAGTGTTGCTAATGCTTCAGAATGAGAGAAATTCCTTAAGATTGGTAAGCTTTTATGAGGCTGCAGAATTAGGGAAATTCCTTACGTTTGATAAGCATTTTTTAGGCTTACTAATTAAGAAAATTCCTTAGGTTTGGTAAGCATTTATAAGGATTCACAAATATAGAATTCCAGAAGGTACCTTAGGATATCTTGTCTATTAGAAACAGCTTACTAACAAAAACATTGCTATCCTCTCAAGAAAGATCACAAAAAAAAGATATGTGAAGATAATTAAGGTTGGAGAATAGTATGATTTGATTTTGCAAAGGTTCCATTGTGGTGTGTAATATTACATCCAATTGGTAGATGCAGGAGGTGAGTTTTTGAGGTTGTTGTGCAATCCTGTTTTCTTCGTCTCATTTAGACATTTGAGAAAGATCAATGACCATTCCTCTATGACAATTGCCATCGCCTTATCTATTTATTTGATTCATTTCGTTTGATGAGCCTTTCTGAGGCTTCAGAATTTGAAAAATTCCTTACGTTTTGGAAGTGTTTCTAATGATTCAGAATTAGGAAAATTCCTCAAGTTTGGTATGCCTTTCTGATGCTGCAGAATTAAGGGCAAGATCCAATTTGAAGATTATTATGGGCCCCATTTTCAGCCCCACCTAAAAATGGACATAAAATTCGAAATTTGCAGCCAAGTTTGACTATATAAACACCAAAATTTAGCTTTTTTTGCCCTCTAAAACGTTGTTTTCCGGTGTTTTTCTGTGTCTGTATTCATTCTTTCAAAATTTTCAATTTTTCAAAACCCAACTTCTAAAATTTTTTCCAAAATGACTTAAAACTTGAAATATGCATAGATAGGTCCATTATCTAAAATACTACAGAAGAGCTTTTTCGATTTTTTGAGTTTTGTGATCAGCGTTGCCCAATTTCCAACCCCACTTTTTTTTTTATTTTGAAATGAAAAATTGCGACTGGACAAATGGTCTAAAAAGACTAAATGTCCAACTAGACAAATGCTCAAAAAAGTCGAAAAAGTCGACCGGATAAATGGTTAAAAAAGACGAAATGCCCGATCAGACAAATGTTTCAGAAAAGACGAATTGAACGACAGGACAAATGGTCGAAAAAGACGAAATGTCCGACTTGACAAATGGTAAAAAAAGAGGAAATGTCCGGGCGGAGAAATGATTAAAAAAGGCCAAATGTTCGACTGGACAAACGTTAAGAAAAGAAGAAATGTCAAGCTGGACAATTGGTCTTTTATGACCATTTGTCCAGTTTGACATTTTGTACTATTTTGTACTATTTGTCCGGTCGGACATTTGGTCTTTTATGACCATATGTCCGACCGGACAAATAGTACAAAAAGACTAAATGTCCGACAGGACAAGTGATCAAAAAAGACAAAATGTCCGACCGGACAAACGGTAAAAAAAAAACAAATTTATTAAAAAAATAATATAAAGTATTTAAAAAGCGGTTTACGGTTCCCATCAGAAGAGTTGAAGATATATGAAGTTTGCTTCATTCTGTGACATTTAGTCGTGTAGGAAAGGTGTTTTTAAGTGCAAAAATCTGTGAAGTATTGAAATTTGAAATTTGTGAAAAGTAAAAAAGAAAAGAAAAAAAGAAATGTCCAACCGGACTAATGGTCAAAAAAGAAGAAATGCACAACCGGACAAATGATCTCAAAAGACGAAATGTCTGACCGAACAAATGGTCAGAAAAGAAGAAATGTCCAACTGGACAAATGGTCCGAAAAGACAGAATGTCCGACAGGACAAATGGCCAAAATAGAGAAAAGTCCGACCGGACAAATGATCAAAAAAGACCAAATGTCCGACCGGACAAATGGTCAGAAAAGAAGATATGTCCAACTGGACAAATGGTCAAAAAGACGAAATGTTCGATCGGACAAATGGTTAGAAAAGAAGAAATGTCCAACCGGAGAAATGGTCAAAAAAGACGAAATGTCCGAATGGACAATTGGTCAAAAAAGACCAAATGTCCGACCGGACAAATTGTCAGAAAAGACTAAATGTCGACCCAACAAATGGTCAAAAAAGACCTAATGTCCGACCATATAAATGGTCAAAAAAAGACTAATGTCTGACCGGACAAATGATCATGACTAAATGTCGTATCGGACCATTTGTCCGGTCGACATTTGGTCTTTTTTGACCATTTGACCATCGGACTTTTCGTCTTTTTTGACCATTTGTCCAGCGGACATTTACTCTTTTTGAATATTTGTCCGGTGGGACATTTCGTCTTCTTCGACTATTTCCTAATGTCGGAAAAAAATAAATTCGTTTTTTTTACCATTTGTCCGGTTAAACATTTTTTCTTTTTCCAGAGAGTTGTCTGATCGAATATTTCGTCTTTTTTAAACCATTTGTCCGGTTAGACAATTCTCTTTTACTTACATTTGGTAAATACGGCAAATCGTCTGACCATTTGTCCATGTCGGACATTTGGTCCTTTTTTGACCACATTGGTCCTGTCGGACATTTAGTCTTTTTTGTACCATTTGTCCGGTCGGACATTTACGTCTTTTTCGACTCTAATTTGTCCTGTCGGACAATTCGTCTTTTCTGAACATTTGTCTGATCGGACATTTCATCATTTTTGACCTTTTGTCCGGTCGGACATTTCGACTTTTTTGAGCATTTGTAGTTGGACATTTCGTCTTTTTTGACCATTTATACAGTTGCAATTTTTCATTTCAAAATCCAAAAAAAAGTGGGTTTGGAATTTGGACAACGCTAATCATAAAACTAAAAAAATCGAAAAAGTACTTCTGTTCTATTTTAGGTAATATACCTATCTATGTATATTTCAAGTTTGAAGTCCTTTCGGAAAAAAATTCTGAAATCGGCTGAAAATTCCGAATTTTATGTCCATTTTTAGGTGGTTCTGAAAATGGGGCTCAAAATAGGCCTCAAACTAAATCTTTCCCTTAATTCTGCAGCATCAGAAAGGCATACCAAACTTGAGGAATTTCCCTAATTCTGAATCATTAGAAACACTTCCAAAACGTAAGGAATTTTTCAAATTCTGAAGCCTCAGAAAGGCTCATCAAACGAAATGAATTTTCCTAATTATGCAGGCTCAGAAAGGCTTTGCAAACGTAAGGATTTTCCATAAATTTAAAAAATTAGAAATACTTTTCAAACGTAAGGAATTTCCCTAATTCTCCAACCTCATAAATGGTTAGCAAACGTAAAATGCTTTATTATTTCTAAAGCATTAGAAATGCTTCAAAAAAGTAAGAAATTTCAGTATTTCTGAATCTTTAAAAATCAAACGAAGCGTAAAGTATTTCCTTAATCTTTGGCGTCATAAACTATTGCCAAACGTAGGAAATTTCCTTATTTATGAATCCTTAGATATGCTTGCCAAACGCAAAAAATTTCACGAACCCTGAGGCCTCAAAAATGTTTACCAAACGTATGGAATTTCAATGTTTGAGAATCCTTATAAACGCTTACAAAACCTAAGGAATTTTCTTAATTTGTAAACCTAAGAAATGCTTATCAAACGTAAGGAAATTCTCTAATTCTGCAGCCTCATAAAAGCTTACCAATCTTGAGGAATTTCCCTCATTTTGAAGCATTAGCAACACTTTCCAAATAATTGTAATTTTCCTAATTCTGAAACATCACAAAGGATTACCAAGCGAATTTAATTTTCCTAATTCTACAGGCTCAGAAAGGCTTACCAAACATAAGGAATTTCCATAAACCTAATGAAATAGAAATAGTTTTCAAATGTAGGGAATTTCCTTAATTCCTCATAAATTCCTAGCCTAATAAATGGTAACCAAACGTAAGAAATTTTATTAATTCAAAAGCCTTAGAAATGCTTACCAAATGTAAGGAATTTCAATATTTCTGAATTCTGAAAATTCAAACCAAACGAAAGGATTCCTTTAATTCTGCGGCGTCATATACTATTGCCAAACGTATGAACTTTTCTTATTTCTGAATCCTTAGATATGCTTACCAAACGTAAGAAATTTCACTAATCTTGAAGCCTCCGAAATGCTTACCAATCATAAAAAACTTCAATATTTCTGAATCCTTATAAATTCTTACCAAACGTAAGGAAATCTGAAGCCTAAGAAATGCTTATCAAACTTAAGGAATTTCCCTAATTCTGCAACCTCGGAAAGGCTTACCAAACTTGAGGAATTTCCCAAATTTTTAAGCAATTGAAACACTTCAAACGTAAAGAATTTTCCTAATTCTGAAGCCTCATAAAGGCTCATCAAGCAAAGGGAATTTTCCTAATCTATAGGCTCAGAAAGGCTTACCAAATGTAAGAAATTTCCATAAATCTAAACCTTTAGAAAATGTTTTCAAGCGTAGGGAATTTCCTTATTTCTCTAACCTTATAAATGCTTACCAAACGAAAGAAATTTTATAAATTCTGAAGCCTTAGAAATAAATGCTTACCAAAAGTAAGGAATTTCAATATTTCTGAATACTTAAAATTTAAACCAAAGTTAAAGTATTTCCTTAATTCTGCGGCGTCATAGACTATTACCAAACGTATGAAATTTCCCTATATCTGAATCCTTAGATATGCTTACCAAAGGTAAAAAATTTCACTAATCCTGAAGTCTTAGAAATGATTACCAAACGTAAGGAATTTCAATATTTCACAATCCATATAAATGCTTACCAAACGTAAGGAAATTTCTTATATCTCAAGCCTATTAAATGCTTATCAAACGTAAGGATATTCTCTATTTCTGCAGCCTCAGAAAGGCTTAGAGCTTAAGGAAGGTCAAAAAAGACGAAATGTCAGATCGGACAAATGGTCAAAAAAGAGGAAATGTCCAACCGGATAAATGGTCAAAAAAGATCAAACGTCCAACCAAATGTCCCACTGACAAATTTTAAAAAAAGACGAAATGTCCGACCGGACAAATGATCAAAACTGACTAAATATCCGACCGGACAAGTGGTCAAAAAGACCAAATGTCTTAACGGACAAATGGTTAAAAATGAACAAATGTCCGAATGAACGAATTGTCAGAAAAAAAAATGTCAAACTGGACCAATGGTTAAAAAAGTCGAAATGTCTGAACGGACAAATGGTCAAAAAAGACCCAATGTCCGACAGGACAAATGGTAAAAAAAGAGGAAATGTCCGACCGGACAAATGGTAAAAAAAAGAAATGTCCTATAAGACAAATAGTCAGAAAAGGCGAATTGTCCGACAGGAAAAATGGTCAAAAAAGACAAAATGTAAGAAATGGTCAAAAAAGACCAAACGTCCGACAGGAAAAATTTTCAAAAAATACGAAATGTCCGACCGGACAAATGATAAAAAAATATCAAATGTCTGACCGGAAAAATATTTAGAAAAGACCCAATGCCCGACTGGACAATTGGTCAAAAAAGACCAAATGTCCAACCGGACAAATGGTCTAAAAAGACTGATTGTTCGACCGGACAAATGGTCAAAAAAGACGAAATGTCCGACTGGACAAATGATCAAAAATGACGAAATGTCCGACCGGACAAATGTTTAGAAAAGACCAAATATCCGACTGGACAATTGGTCAAAAAAGTCCAAATGTTCGACTTGACAAATTGTCAGAAAAGACTAAATGTCCGACCGGACAAATGTCAAAAAAGACAAAATGTCTTTCGGACAAATAGTCAGAAAAGACTAAATGTTGGACCGGACAAATGGTCAAAAAAGACGAAATGTCCGACTGGCAAAATGGTAAAAAAAAATACCAAATGTCCGACAGGACAAATAGCCAAAAAAGCGAAATGTCCGACCAGACAAAGATTTAAAAAAGACCGCAAATTTCCGACGAAAACCAAGATACTGGTGAAGCAGAAGAAAAATTTCCAAACCTGTACCAATGTTAAAAAAGACCAAATGTCCACCGGAAACCAAATGGTTAAAAAGACCGAAATCAACTGGCACATATGGATCGAACTGAACCGAATGGTCTATAGATTTTACAACTCTCCATCAGAATGTACTGACCGTCAATGGTAAAAAAGAGGAAGTAATACCGGACAAATGATTAAAGAAGATGAAATGAACCCGACCGGACAATCTTTTAGAAAAGACGAAATATGTCCCACCCGACAAATGTTCAAAAAAGACAATATGTCCGAAACCCCGTTACAAAATAATAAAATAGACGAATGTCCGAACGGCTACAAATGCATCAAAAAAGATTGGAAATTCCGAATGCGACAAATGTCGAAAAAGACAAATGTCCGACCGGACAAATAAGCAAACAAATACAATGTCCAACGGAAACAGATAAACAAATAAAATGATCAAAAAAACCGAATCCACCCGGCACAAATGGTCTATCCGAAAAAATGAAATTTCCGCCGACAATGATCCAAAAGTAGAACTGTCGACAGAATAAATGGCCCAGAATAAAGGACGGAAATGTCCGACTGGACAAATGATTATAAAAAGAAATGTCAAACGAGACAAATGGTCAAGACAAAGAAGGCAATTGTCCAACCGCGACAAAACATGGTCAAATAAACGAAAATGTCCGATCGGACAAATTGCCAGAAAAGATTAAATGTGGTCCAACCGGACAAATGTTCAAAAAACACCAAATGTCCTGACCGACAAATGGTCAAAAAAGACAAAAGTCCAACCCGACATTAAACTATGTCTGAATTGAACTGAATTGATTCAAAAGAATTTTACTTCTCCATCAGAGGGTTCGAACACTGGACTCTGGAAACTGAAAAAAGTTAACAGTAACCCGGTCGCTCTAACCACAAAACTGCCAAGTCTCTTATTCCTTAAGAATAGTTTTAAAAGTTCCCAGTCTCTCAAACCACAGACAATATGTCAAAAAAGACGCTAAATGTCCGACCGACAAATAAATCATAAAAGGGCAAGTCTCTCGTCAAATTTAAAAGCATACAAAGTCCGACCGCGAAAAATGGTCAAAATAGACGAATGTCCGGAACGGACAAATCGCAAAAAAGACAAATGTTCCGACCGATAAATGGTCAAAAAAGACCAAATGTCCGACATAACAAATGGTCAAAAAAGAAATGTCCAAAAAGACAAATGGTCAAAAATGACGAAATGTCCGATCGGACAAATGGTCAGAAATGGCGAAATGTCCAACCGGACAAATGGTCAAAAATACCAAATGTTCGACCGGACAAATGGTCAAAAAAGACCAAATGTCCGACCGGACAAATGGTTAAAAAAGACCAAATGTTCGACGGACAAATGATCATAAAAGACGAAATGTCCGACCGGATACATGGTCAAAAAAGACGAAATGTCCGACATGACAAATGGTCATGAAAAGAATTCCAAACAGGACAAATGTCAAAAAACCAAATGTCCGACTGGACAAATGGGATGAACTGAATTGAACGGAATGTGCCAAAGGAGATTTTACTTCCCCATCAGTGGGATTCGATTGTCCAACCTGAGATAACAGTAACCAGTGGCTCTAACCACTAGACCATCCACGTTCAAAAATGAACGTTTCAAGAATAGTTTTTAAAGTTCCCGGTTTTCTCTTCCCATAATTTGTCCCACCGGACAAATGATCAAAAGAGACCAAATGTCCGACCGGATAAAAGGTCAAAAAAACGAAATGTGCCAGAACTGGACACAATGGTAACAAAGTCGAAATGTCCGAACCGACGACCAAGATGGTCATAAAAAGACGAAATGTCCGACCGGACAAATAATCAAAAAATACGAAATGTCCGAACGGACAAATGGTCAAAAAAGACTGAATGTCCGAACGGACAAATGGTCAAAAAAGACGAAATGTCCGACCGGACAAATGGTTAAAAAGACGAAATGTCCGACATGACAAATGGTTAAAAAAGACGAAATGTCCGACCGGACAAATAAAAAAGACCTAATGTATGACCGGATAAATGGTAAAAAAAGACGAAATGTCCGACCGGACAAATGATCAAAAAAGACGAAATGTCCGACCGGACAAATGGTCGGAAAAGACAAAATGTCCGACAGGACAAATGTTCGAAAAAGAAGAAATGTCGGTCAGGATAAATGGCCAAAAGAGACGAAATGTCCGACTGGACAAATGATTATAAAAGAAGAAATGTCCAATCGGACAAATGGTCAGAAAAGAAGAATTGTCCAACCGAAAATGGTCAAAAAAGACGAAATGTCCGAAGCATTATAAACATTTTTCAAACACAAGAAATTTTTCTAATTCTGAAGCCTCAAAAGAATTTTCAAACGAAATTTTTTTTTAAAATTCTGCAGGCTCAGAAAGGCTAACCAAACTTAAGGAATTTCCGTAAATATTAATCATCAGAAATACTTTTCAAAAGTAAAGAATTTCCTTAACTATATAGCGTTATAAATGCTTACCAAACGTAAGAAATTTCATTAATTTTGAAGCCTTAGCAATGCTTACAAAAGTTAGTAATTTCAATATTTCTTAATCCTTAAAATTTAAACCAAAAGTAAAGTATTTTATTAATTCTTCTGCGTTATAAACTGTTGCCAAACGTGTGAAATTTCCTTATTTCTGAATCTTTAGATATGCTTACCAAACGTAAGAAATTTCACTAATCCTAAAGTCTTAGAAATTCTTACCAAACGTAAAGAATTTCAATATTTCTGAAAAATTATAAATGCTTACCAAACGTAAGATATTTTCTTAATTCTGAAGAATAAGAAAGGCTTATCAAACGTAGAGAATTTCCTTAATTCTGCTGAATCAGAAAGTCTTACCAAACTTGAGGATTTTCCCATAAATTTGAAGCATTAGAAACATTTTTCAAACGTAAGGAATTTTCCTAATTTTGAAGCCTCAGAAACGCTTATCAAGAGAAAGGAATTTTCCTAATTCTAAAGTCTCAGAAGAAGCCTCAGAAACGCTTATCAAGAGAAAGGAATTTTCCTAATTCTAAAGGCTCAGAAAGGCTTACCAAACGTAAGGAATTTTAATAAATCTAAAGCATTAGAAATACTTTTCCAACGTAGGGAATTTCCTTAATTTTCTAGCCTCATAAATGCTAACCAAATGTAAGAAATTTTATTCATTCTGAAAGCTAAGAAATACCAACCAAAAGTGAGGAATTTCAGTATTTCTGAATCCTTAAAATCCAAACTAAACGTAAAATATTTTCTTTATTCTGCGGCGTCATAAACCATTGCCAAACGTATGAAATTTCCCTTTTTTTGAACCTTAGATAAGCTTACCAAACGTAAGAAATTTTACTAATCCTGAAGCCTTAGAAATGCTTATCTAACGAGAGGAAGTTTAATATTTCTGAGTCCTTATAAATGCTTACCAAATAAGGAATTTTCTTAATTCTGAACCCTAAGAAATGATTATCAAACGCAAGGAATTTCCCTAACTCTGCAGCATCAGAATGCCTTACCAAACATGAGGAATTTCCCTATTTTTGAAGTATTAGAAACACTTTTAAAATGTAAGGAATTTTTCAAATTCTGAAGCCTCAGAAAGGCTTATCAAACGAAAGTAATTTTCCTAATTCTGTAGGCTCAGAGAGGCTTACCAAACGTAAGGAATTTCCATAAATCTAAAGCATTAGAAATACTTTTCAAACGTAGGGAATTTCCGTAATTCTCTAGCCTCATAAATGCTTACCAAACATGAGAAATTTTATCAGTTTTGATGCATTAGAAATGCTTCCCAAAAGTAAGGAATTTCAGTATTTCTGAATACTTAAAAATCAAACCAAATGTAAATTATTTCCTTAATTCAGCGGCGTCACAAACTATTGCCAAAACGTATGAAATTTCCTACTTTCTGAATCGTTAGATATTATTACTAAACCTAAGAAATTTCACTAATCCTGAAGCCTCAGAAATACTTACCAAACGTAAGGAATTTCAATATTTATGAATCCTCATAAATGCTTACCAAACGTAAAGAATTGTCTTATTTCTGAAGCTTAAGAAATGCTTGTCAACGTAAGGAATTTTCACTAAATTCTGCAGCTCAGGAAGGCTTGCAAAACTTGAGGAATTTCCATAATTCTGAAACATTAGAAACACTTTTCAAATGTATGAAATTTTCCTAATTCTGAAGTCTAAGATAGGCTTATCAAACGAAAGAAATTTTCTTAGTTTCGCAGGCCAAGAAAGGCTTACAAACGTAAGGAAATTTCATAGATCTAAAGTATTAGAAATACTTTTTAAACGTAGGGAATTCCTTTTTTCTCAAGCCTCATAATTGCTTACTTACGAAAAGTTTATTATTATATCTGAAGCCTAATGAATGCTTATCAAACGTAAGGAATATCCCTAATTCTGCAGACTCGGAAAGGCTTACCTAACTTGAGTTATTTCCCTAATTCTGAAGCATTAGAAACTTTTTAAACCTAAATTTTTCTAATTCTGATGCCTCATGAAGGCATATCAAGCGAATGGAATTTTCCTAAATCTGAAGATCAGAAAGGCTTACCAAAGGTAAGGAATTTTCATATATCTAAAGCATTAGAAGTACTTTTTATACGTAGAGAATATTCTTAATTCTCTAACCTCATCAATGCTTACCAAACGTAAGAAATTTTATTGATTCTGAATCTTTAGAAATGCTTACCAAAATTGTGGAATTTCAGCAATTCTAAATTCAGAAAATTTACACCAAACGGAAAATATTTCCTCAATTCTGCCTCGGCATAAACTATTGCCAAAGGGTTGAAATTTCTTTATTTCAAAATCATCATATGTACTTACCAAACGTAAGAAATTGCACTAATCCTAACGTTTGGTAAGTATTTGTAAGGAATCAAAAATATTGAAATTCTTTACATTTGGTAAGCATTTCTAAAGCTTCGAGACTAGTAAATTTCTTTTGTTCGGCAAGAATTTCAATAGAATAAGAAATAAGGAAATTTC
This sequence comes from Trachelipus rathkii, assembly GCA_015478945.1. Classification (NCBI taxonomy): domain Eukaryota; kingdom Metazoa; phylum Arthropoda; class Malacostraca; order Isopoda; family Trachelipodidae; genus Trachelipus; species Trachelipus rathkii. The sequence continues at coordinate 48,311 of JABUQX010029003.1, forward strand.
ATATGTTTGGCAATAGTTTATGACGCCGCAGAATTAAGGAAATACTTTACGTTTGGTTTGAATTTTAAGGATTCAAAAATACTGAAATTACTCAATTTTGGTTAGCATTTCTAAGGTTTCAGAATTTATAAAATTTCTTACGTTTGGTAAGCATTTATGAGGCAATGAAATTAAGGAAATTCCCTACGTTTGAAAAGTATTTCTAATGCTTTAGGTTTATGGAAATTCCTTACGTTTGGTAAGACTTTCTGAGCCTTCAGAATTGGGAAAATTCGTTTCACTTGATAAGCCTTTCTGATTCTTCAAAATTAGAAAAATTTCTTACGTTTGAAAAATGTTTCTAATGCTTCAGAATTAGAGAAATTCCACAAGTTTTGTAAGCTTTTCGGATGCAGCAGAATTAAGAAAATTCCACAAGTTTTGTAAGCTTTTCGGATGCAGCAGAATTAAGGAAATTCTTTACGTTAGGTAAGCATTTCTTAGCTTTCAGAATTAAGAAAATTTCTTACGTTTGGTAAGCATTTATAAGGATTCAAAAATATTGAAATTAATTACGTTTGGTAAGCATTTCTAAGGCTTCAGGATTAGTAAAATATTTCGTCTGTTTTGACCATTTGTCCGGTCGGAAATATCGTCTTTTTTTGACCATTTGTCCAGTCGAACATTTGGTCTTTTTAGACTATTTTCCCAGTCGGACATTTCGTTTTTTTACTTTTGTCGGGTCAGACATTTCGTCCTTTTTGACCATTTGCCCGGTTGGACATTTCGTCTTTTTTGACCATTTGTCCATTGGGACATTTGGTCTTTTTTTGACCATTTGTCCAGACGGACATTTCGTCTTTTTTGACCATTTGTCCGATCAGACATTTCGTCTTTTTCAACCATTGTCCTGTCGGACAATGTCTTTTCTGAACATTTGACCGATCGGACATTTCGTCTTTTCTAAATATTTGTCCTGTCGGACATTTCGACTTTTTTAACCATTTGTCCAGTTGGACCATAAAAATGGTCAAAAAAGACGAAATGTCCGACCGGGCAAATGGTAAAAAAAAGATCAAATGTCCGACCTGACAAATGGTCAAAAAAGACAAGTTGTCAGAAAAGAAGAAATGTTCAACCGGACAAATGGTTAAAAAAGACAAAATGTTCGACCGGACAAATGGTCAAAAAAGACCAAATGTCCAACTCGACAAATGGGATGAACTGAATAGAACTGAATGATTCAAAGGAGATTTTACTTCTCCATTAGCGGGATGGTAACTGGTCGCTCTAACCACTAGACCATCCACGTTCCAAAAAAAAACGCTTCAAGAATATTTTTTAAAGCTCCCGGTTTTCTCATCCCATAATTTGTCCCACCGGAAAAATGGTTAAAAAACACCACATGTCCGACCGGACAAAAGGTCAAAAAAGACGAAATGTCCAACTGGACAAATGGTTAAAAAAGTCGAAATATCCGAACGGACAAATGGTAATAAAATGGTCCGACAGAGCAAATGTTAAAAAGAGGAAATGTCCGAACGGACAAATGATCAAAAAAGAAGAAATGTCGGATCAGACAAATGGTCAGAAAATACGAATTGTCCAACAGGACAAATGGTTAAAAAAGACCAAATGTCCGACCAAATGTCTGGTCGGACATTTCGTCTTTTTTCACCATTTGTCCGGTCAAACAATTCGTCTTTTTTTACCATTTATCTGGTCGGACATTTAGTATTTTTTGACGATTTGTCCGGTCGGACATTTCGTATTTTTATACCATTTGTCCAGTTAGACATTTCGTTTTTTCTAAGCGTTTGTCCTTTCGGACATTTAGTCTTTTTTGACCATTTGTCCAGACGGACATTGGGTCTTTTTTTGACCTTTGATCCGGTCGGATGTTTGGTCTTTTTTGACCATTTGTCCGATCAAGCATTTAGTCTTTTTTGACCATTTTTCCGGTCGGACATTTTGTCTTTTTTGACCATTTGTCCGGTAGGACATTTGACCTTTTTTGACCATTTGTCCGGTCGGACATTTAGTCTTTTCTGAAAATTTGTTATTAGCAATTTTACTTCTCTTGATATTTTTTTAAAAGAAGAAAAATTATTTCGACATTTTCGTTTTCTTTGATTGCCTTCTACTTTTACTTTCACATTTCGTATAAAATGGTGGTTTAAAGTTTAAAGAATTTAATTAAAGATTATTATATTGTTTATTATATTATTTATTTATTTATTGTTATATTATTTATTTATTTAGTATTTATTTATTTATTTATTTATTTTTTATTATATTATTTATATTATTGAAGATTATTATATTATTTAAAGATTGCTTTATTATATTATTTATATTTATTATATTATTTATTTATTGTTATATTATTTTTCTTTTATTATATTATTTATTTATTTCTTATTATATTATTTATTATATTATTTATGTTATTGAAGATTATTATATTATTATTTAAAGATTGACATTTTGTATTTTGTGACCATTTGTTTAGTCAGACATTTGGTCTTTTTTGACCATTTGTTTGGTAGGACATTTCTACTTTTTTGACAATTTGTCCGGTCGGACATTTAGTCTTTTCTGACCATTTGTCCAGTCAAACATTTGGTCTTTTTTGACCAATTGTCAAGTCGGGCATTTGGTATTTTTTAAACATTGGTCCGGTTTGACATTTGGTTTTTTTTTATCATTTTTCCGGTCCCACATTTTGTCTTTTTTAACCATTTGTCCAGTTGGACATTTCGTCTTTTTTGACCTTTTGTCCGATCGGACAAATTATGGAATGAGAAAACCGGGAACTTTGAAAACTATTCTTGAAGCGTTTTTTTTGGAACGTGGATGGTCTAGTGGTTAGAGCGACCGGTTACTGCTAACTCAGCGACTCGGTGTCCAGTTTCGAAATATTGAAATATCTTATGATTGGTAAGCATTTCTGAGGCTTCAGGATTAGTGAAATTTCTTATTTTTGGTAAGCATATCTAAGGATTCAGAAATAAGGAAATTTCATACGTTTGGCAATAGTTTATGACGCCGCAGAATTAAAGAAATCCTTTCGTTTGGTTTGAATTTTCAGAATTCAGAAATATTGAAATTCCTTACTTTTGGTAAACATTTCTAAGGCTTTTGAATTAATAAAATTTCTTACGTTTGGTTACCATTTATGAGGCTAGGGAATTAAGGAAATTCCCTACATTATGGAATAAGAAAACCGGGAACTTTGAAAACTTTTTTACTTTACTTTTTACCAAACGTAAGGAATTCTGAAGCCTAAGAAATGCTTATCAAACTTTACGAATTTCCCTAATTCTGCAACCTCGGAAAGGCTTGCCAAACTTGAGGAATTTCCCAAATTTTTAAGAAATAGAAACACTTCAAACGTAAAGAATTTTCCTAAATCTGTAGCCTCATAAAGGCTTTTCAAGCGAAGGGAATTTCCTAATTCTAAAGGCTCAGAAAGGATTACAAAACGTAAGGAATTTCCTTAAATCTAAAGCTTAGGAAAATGTTTTCAAGCGTAGGGAATTTCCTTATTTCTCTAACCAAATAAATGCTTACCAAACGAAACAAAATTTTATAAATTCTGAAGCCTTAGAAATGCTTACCAAAAGTAAGAAATTTCAATATTTCTGAATACTTAAAATTTAAACCAAGCTTAAAGTATTACCTTAATTCTGCGGAATCATATACTATTACCAAACGTATGAAATTTCCCTATTTCTGAATTCTTAGATATGCTTACCAAACGTAAAAAATTTCACTAATCCTGAAGTCTTAGAAATGCTTACCAAACGTAAAATTTCCAATATTTCAAATCTTTATAAATGCTTACCAAACGTAAGGAATTTTCTTATATCTTGAAGCTACTAAATGTTATCAACGTAAGGAAAATTCTCTTTCTAATTCTGCTGATCAGAAGGGTTAGAAACTTATGGAATTCAAAATTCTGAAGATTAGAACATTCCCAAGCCAAGGAATTTCCTATTTTTGAAGCTCAGAAGGTTTTCAAATGAAAATATTTTTCCTGATTCGCAGGCTAAGAAAGGCTTACAAACGTAAGGAAATTCCATAACAAGAATTAAAAATACTTTTCAAACGAAGGTAATTTCCTTAATTCTCTACCCTCATAAATGCTTATCAAACGTAAGAAATTTTATTGATTCTGAACAATTAGAAATGCTTCCCAAAAGTATAGGATTTCAACATTTCTGAATCATTAAAATTCAAACCAAACGTAAAATATTTCCTTAATTCTCTGACGTAATAAACTATTGCCAAAGATATAGAATTTCCCTATTTCTAAATCATTAGATATGCTAACCAAACGTAAGAAATTTCACTAATCATGAAGCCATGTGAAATTTCCTTATATCTGAATCCATGAGAAAGGTTTACCAAACTTGAGTAAGTTTTCTAATCCTCTAGCATTAAAAACACTTTTGAAACGTATAGAATTTTCCAAATTCTGAAGCCTCAGAAAGGTTTATCAAACGAAAGTAATAAAGTAATTTTTCTACTTCTACAGGCTCAGAAAGGCTTACCAAACGTAAGTAATTTCTACAAATGTAAAGCATTAAATATACTTTTCAAAAGTGGGAAATTTCCTTAACTCTTTATCCTCATAACAGCTTACCAAACGTACGAAATTTTATAAGTTCTGAAGCCTTTTAAATTCTTACTAAAAGTAAGGAATTTCAATATTTCTGAATGCTTAAAATCCAAATCAAACGTAAAGCATTTCCTTAATTCTGCAACGTTATAAACTATTGCCAAACGTTTGAAATTTCTCTATTTCTGAATCCTTAGATATGCCTGACAAAAATAAGAAATTTCTCTAATTATTAAGCTTCAGAAATGCATTCCAAACGGAAGCAATTTCAATATTTGTGAATCTTTATAAATGTTTACCAATCGTTAGGAATTTTCTTAATTCTGAATCCTAAGAAATGCTTATCAAACGTAAGGAATTCTCCCTATGTTCTGTACCTCAGCAATGGCTTACCAACACTAGATTAATTTTCCTAATTCAGAAGCATTAGAAACACTTTCAAACGTGAAGAATTTTCCTAATTCTGAAGTTTCATTAAAGCCTTTTTTTCAAGTGAAAGGAATTTTTCAAATTCTGCAGGCTCAGAAAGGCTTACCAAACATGAAGAATTTCCATAAATCTAAAGCATTAAAAAATATTTTTTTCAAACGTAAGGAAAGTTCTTAGTTTTCTTGCCTCATAAATGCTTGCCAAACGCAAGAAATGTTATTAATTCTGAAGCCTTAGAAATGCTTCCCAAAAGTAAGGAATTTCAATAATTCCGAATCCTATAAATTGAAACCAAACGTAAAGTATTTCCTTAATTCTTTGGCATCATAAACTATTGTCAAACGTATAAAATTTCCTCATTTCTGAATCTTTAGATATGCTTCTCAAACGTAAGAAATTTCACTAACCCTGAAGCTTCAGAAAGGTTTACCAAGCGTAAAGAATTTCTATATTTCTGAATCCTTATAAATGCTTACCAAACGTAAGGAATTTTCTTAATTCGGAAGAATAAGAAATTATTATCAAAGGAAAGGAAATTCCCTAATTTTGCAGCCTCAGAAAGACTTACCAAACTTGAGGAATTTCCATAATTCTGAAGCATTAGAAACATTTTCAAAACGTAAGATATTTTCCAAATTTTGAAGCCTCATAAAAGCTTATCAAGCGAAAGGAATTTTCCTAATTCTGCAAGATCAGAAAGGCTTACCAAGCGTAAGGAATTTCAATAAATCTAAAGCATTAGAAACACTTTACAAACGTCGGGAAGTTCCCTAATTCTCTAGCCTCATAAATGCTAACCAAACGTAAGAAATTGTATTATTTCGGAAGCCGTAAAAATCCTTATTTCTCTAAAGCTTACCATACGTAAGAAATTTTATAAATTCTGAAGCTTTGGAAGTGCTTACCAAAAGTAAGGAATTTCAATATTTATGAATACCTAAAATTCAAACCAAACGTAAGTATTTCCTTAGTCTAACTTCGTTCTAACTATATCAAGTATGAAATTTTCACTATTTCTGAATCTTAGATTCTTACAAACGTAAGAAATTTCAATACTGAAGTCTCAGAAATGCTTACCAAACGCAAGGAATTTCTATATTTTCCAATACTTATAAATGCTTACCAAACGTATAGAATTTTCTTTTATCTGAAGCCTAAGAAATGCTCATCAAATGTAAGGAAATTCTCTAATTCCGAAGCCTCAGGAATTCTTACAAAACTTAAGGAATTTCCCTAATTCTGAAGCATTAAAAACTTTCCAAACGCAAGGAATTTTTCTATTTTTAAACCCTCAGAAAGGCTTATTAAATGAAATGATTTTTCCTAATTTCGCAGGCTAAGAAAGGCTTAGCAAATGTAAGGAATTTCCGATAATCTAAAGCATTAAAAATACTTTTGAAACGAAGGTAATTTCCTTAATTCTATAATTCTATAGCCTCATAAATGCTTATCAAACGAAATAAATTTTATTGATTCTGAACCCTTAGAAATGCTTCCCAAACGTATGGAATTTCAGCATTTCTGAATCCTTAAAATTCAAACTATTGCCAAAGATATGAAATTTCCTTATATCTGAATCATTAGATATGCTAACCAAATGTAAGAAATTTCACTAACCATGAAGCCTCAGAAATGTTTACCAAACGTAAGGAATTTAAATATTCTGAATCCTTATAAATTCGTACCAAACGTAGGAAATTTCTAAATTGAGAACCTCAGAAATACTTTTCAAACGTTGAGAATTTCCTTAATCCTCTCTAGCCTAATAAGAGCTAACCTAACGTAAGAAATTTTATTAATTTTGAAGCCATAGAAATTCTTACCAAAAGTAAGTTATTTTAGCATTTTTGAATCTGTAAAATTCAGACCAAACGTAAAGTATTTCTTTAATTCTGCGGCGTCATAAACTATTCCCAAATGTATGAAATTTCCTTATTTCTGATACCTTAGATATGCTTACCAAATGAAAGAAATTTCACTAATCATGAAGCTTTAGAAATGCTTACCAGACGTAAGGAATTTTAATATTTCTGAATCCTAATAAATGCTTACCAAACTTAAAGAATTTTCTTAATTCTGAAGACTAAGAAATTCTAATCAAATGTAAGTAATTTCTTTAATCCTGCAGTCTCAGAAAAGCTTACTAAACTTGAGGAATTTCACGAATCCTGAGGCATTAAAAACCCTTCAAAACGTAAGAAATTTTCCAAATTCTGAAGCCTCATAAAGGCGTATCTAGCGAAGGGAATTTATCTGATTATGCAGGCTCAGAAAGGCTTACTAAACGTTAGGAATTTCCAATAATCTAAAGCATTAGAAACACTTTTCAGGCGTAATGAATTTCCTTAATTCTCTAGCCTCATAAATGCTTACCAAACGTAAGAAATTTTATTAATTCTGAAGCCTTAAAAATGCTCTCCTAAAGTAAGGAATTTAGCATTTCTGAATCCTTAAATTCAAACGCATACGTAAAGTTATTTTCTTTATTCTGTGGTCATAAACTATGCAATATATGAAATTTCCTATTTTGAAATCATTAGATATGCTAACCAAACGTGAGAAATTTCCCTAATCCAGAAGCCTCAGCAAGGCTTAGCAAACTTAAGGAATTTCAATATTTTTTAATCCTTATAAATTAAGAAATTAAGATTATAAATTAAGAATAATAGCCTTAGAGAAATAAGGATTTTTAAGGCTTCAGAAATAATAAAATTTCTTACGTTTGGTTAGCATTTATGAGGCTAGAAAATTAGGGAAATTCCCGACGTTTGAAAAGTGTTTCTATTGCTTAGATTTATGAAATTCCTTACGCTTGGTTAGCATTTCAGACTAATTGAGGAAAAATTCTTTCGTTATTATTTCTTTTATGAGGCTTCAAAATTTGGAAAATATCTTACGTTTTGAAAATTCCTCAAGTTTGGTAAGTCTTTCTGAGGCTGCAGAATTAGGGAATTTCCTTTCCTTTGATAAGAATTTCTTATTCTTCCAAATTAACAAAATTCCTTACGTTTGGTAAGCATTTATAAGGATTCAGAATATTAAATTCTTTACGTTGTAAACATAAAATGAGGCTTCAGGGTTAGTGAAATTTCTTACGTTTTGCAGAAAGCATATCTAAGGATTCAGAAATAAGAAATTTCATACGTTTGGCAATAATTTATGATGCCGCAGAATAAAGGAAATACTTTACGTTTGGTTTCAATTTATAGGATTCGGAATTATTGAAATTCTTTACTTTTGGGAAGGATTTCTAAGGCTTCAGAATTAATAACATTTCTTGCGTTTGGCAAGCATTTATGAGGCAAGAAAATTAGCTGACAGTGTTTGGAAAAAATTATTTTTTTAATGCTTTAGAATTATGGAAATTCTCAGTTTGGTAAGCCTTTCTCTGGCCTGCAGAATTTGAAAATTCTTCACTTGAAAGGATTTAATGAGCTTCAGAATTAGGAAAATTCTTTAAGGAAGGAAAGTGTTTTCTAATGCTTATTAATATAGGAAATTAATCTAGTTTGGTAGCTATTCTGAGATTTACAGAAATAGGGAAAAAATTCCTTACGCTTTTGATAAACTTTTTAGGGTTAGATTAAGAAAAATTCCTTACGATTGGTTAAATCATTTAAAAAGATTCATAAATACTTGAATTCTTCCGTTTGGAATGCATTTTGAGCTTAATGAATTAGAGAAATTTTTCTTATTTTTGTCAGCATAACTAAGGATTAAGAAATAAAAGGGAAATTTCATACGTTTGGCAATAGTTTTAAAGGTAGAATTAAGGAAATACTTTACGTTGGTTTGGATTTTAAGCCATTCAGATCTATTGAAATTCCTGTACTTTTAAGTAAGAATTTTAAAAGGCTTCAGATTTTAAAAAAATTTCGAGATCGTAAGCTTTTATGAGGATAGAGAATTAAGAAAATTTCCCACGTTTGAAAAGTATATTTAATGCTTTAGATATGTAGAAATTACTTACGTTTGGTAAGCCTTTCTGAGCACGTAGAAGTAGAAAAATTACTTTATTACTTTCGTTTCTTAAACCTTTCTGAGGTTTTAGAATTTGGAAAATTCCATACGTTTTAAAAGTTTTTTTAATACTACAGATTAGGGGAACTTCTCATGTTTGTAAGCCATTCTGAGCTTCGGAATTAGTTGAAATTCCTGTAGTTTGATAAGCATTTTTAGGCTCAGAATTAAGTACATTTCTTATGTTTGTAAGAATTTATAGTATTCAGAAATATTGATATTCCTTATGTTTGGTAAGCATTTCTGAGGCTTAAGAATTAGTGAAATATCTTAGGTTTGGTAAGCATATCTATGGATTCAGATATATGGAAATTTCACACGGCTTCATGATTAGTGAAATTTCTTACGTTTGGTTAGCATATCTAACGATTCAGAAATAACGAAATTTCATATCTTTGTCAATAGTTTATTACGTCAGAGAATTAACGAAATATTTTACGTTTGGTTTGAATTTAAATGATTCAGAAATGTTGAAATCCCATACTTTTGGGAAGCATTTCTAATTGTTCAGAATCAATAAAATTTCTTACGTTTGATAAGCATTTATGAGGCTAGAGAATTAAGGAAATTACTTCGTGTCAAAATTTAATTTTTAATCATTTAGGTGCAATATTACTATTAGGTCAAATAACCTGGAAATTAGGAAAAATTATTTCATTTGATAAGCCTTTCTGAGGCTTCAAATATAGGAAAATTCCTTGCCCTTGGAATGTTTCTAATATTTCAGAATTTGGGAAATTCCTTAAGTTCTAAACCTTTCCTAGGCTGCAGAATTAGAGAATTTCCTTACGTTTGAGAAGCATTTATTTGGCTTCAGATATAAGAAAAATTTCTCTACGGTTTGGTAGCAAATTTATAAAGGATTGTGAATAATTGAAATTCCTTTACGTTTTGGTAGCTGAAACTGTGTAGGCTTCAGAATTAGTAAAATTTTTTACGTTTGGTAAGCATATCTAAGGATTCAGAAATAGGGAAATTACATACGTTTGGTAATAGTCTATGAGGCCACAGAATTAAGGAAATACTTTAAGCTTGGTTTGAATTTTAAGTATTCAGAAATAATGAAATTCCTTACATTTGGTAAGCATTTCTAAGGCTTCAAAATTTATAAAATTTGTTACGTTTGGTAAGCATTTATAAGGTTAGAGAAATAAGGAAATTTCCTACGCTTGAAAACATTTTCTAAAGCTTTAGATTTATAAATCCCTTACGTTTTGGTAAGCCTTTCTGAGCCTGTAGAATTAGGAAATTTCCTTCGCTTGATAAGCCTTTATGAGGCTTCAGAATTAGGAAAATTCTTTACGTTTGAAGTGTTTCTATTGCTTAAAAATTAGGGAAATTCCTCAAGTTTGGTAAGCCTTTCCAAGATTGTAGAATAAGGAAAATTTCTTAAGTTTGATAAGCATTTATTAGGCCCCAGAATTCCTTACGTTTGGTAAGAATTTATAAGGATTCAGAAATATTGAAATTTCTTATGACTGGTAAGCATTTCTGAGGCTTCAGGATTAGTGAAATTTCTTACGTTTAATAAGCATATCTAAGGATTCAGAAATAAGGAAATTTCATACGTTTGGCAATAGTTTATGACGCCGCAGAATTAAATAAATCCTTTTGTTTGGTTTGAATTTTCAGAATTCAGAAATATTGAAATTCCTTACTTTTGGTAAGCATTTCTAAGGCTTTTGAATTAATAAAATTTCTTACGTTTGGTTACCATTTATGAGGCTAGGGAATTAAGGAAATTCCCTACACTTGAAAAGTATTTCTATTTCATTAGATTTATGGAAATACCTTACGTTTGGTAAGCCTTACTAAGCATGCAGATTTAGGAAAATTCCTTTCGCTTGATAAGCCTTTATGAGGTTTCAGAATTAGGAAAATTACAATTATTTGTAAAGTGTTGCTAATGATTCAGAATGAGGGAAATTCCTCAAGATTGGTAAGTTTTTATGAGGCCGCAGAATTAGGAAAATTCCTTACGTTTGATAAGCATTTCTTAGGCTTACTATTTAAGAAAATTCCTTAGGTTTGGTAAGCATTTATAAGGATTCACAAATATTGAAATTCCATACGTTTGGTAAACATTTTTTGAGGCTTCTGGGTTAGTGAAATTTTTACGTTTGGCAAGCATATCTAAGGATTCATAAATAAGGAAATTTCGTATTTTTGGCAATAGTTTTTGACGCCAAAGATTAAGGAAATACTTTACACTTCGTTTGATTTTTATAGATTCAAAAAAACTGAAATTTCTTACTTTTGGGAAGCATTTCTAAAGCTTTAGAAATAATAAAGCATTTTACGTTTGCTAAGCATTTATGAGGTTGGAGAATTAGGAAAATTCCTAACGTTTGAAAAGTATTTCTAATGCTTTAGATTTATGGAAATTCTTTACGTTTGCTAAGCCTTTCTGAGCCTGCATACTTATGAAAATTCATTTCGTTTGATGAGCCTTTCTGAGGCTTCAGAATTTGAAAAATTCCTTACGTTTTGGAAGTGTTTCTAATGATTCAGAATTAGGGAAATTCCTCAAGTTTTTTATGCTTCTCTGATGCTGGAGAATTAAGGGAAAGATCCAATTTGAGGCCTATTTTGGGCCTCATTTTCAGCACCACCTATGAATGGACATAAAATTCGGAATTTGCAGCCAAGTTTGACTATATAAACACCAAAATGTAGCTTTTTTGCCCTCTAAAACTTTGTTTTCCGGTGTTTTTCTGTTTGTATTCATTCTTTCAAAATTTTCAATTTTTCAAAATTTTTCAATTTTTCAAATGACTTCAAACTTGAAATATGCATAGATATGGTCCATTTTTTGAGTTTTGTGATCAGCGTTGTCCAATTTCCAACCCCACTTTTTTTGGATTTTAAAATGAAAAATTGAGACTTTACAAATGGTCTAAAAAGACGAAATATCCAACTAGACAAATGCTCAAAAAAGTCGAAAAAGTCCGACCGGACAAATGGTCAAAAAAGACGAAATGTCCGATCAGACAAATGTTCAGAAAAGACGAATTGAACGACAGGACAAATGGTCGAAAAAGATGAAATGTCTGACGTGACAAATGGTAAAAAAAGAGGAAATGTCCGACCGGACAAATGATCAAAAAAGGCCAAATGTCCGACCGGACAAACTTTTATGACCAATTGTCCAATCGGACATTTCTTCTTTTCTGAACGTTTGTCCGGTCGGACATTTCGTCTTTTTTGATCATTTGTCATGTCGGACATTTCCTCTTTTTTACCATTTGACACGTCGGACATTTCGTCTTTTTCGACCATTTGTCCTGTCGGACAATTCGTCTTTTCTGAACATTTGTCTGATCGGACATTTCGTCTTTTTTGACCATTTATACAGTCGCAATTTTTCATTTCAAAATCCAAAAAAAAGTGGGTTTGGAAATTGGACAACGCTAATATACCTATCTATGCATATTTTAAGTTTGAAGTCATTTCGGAAAAAAATCTGAAATCGGCTGAAAATTTCGAATTTTATGTCCATTTTTAGGTGGGGCTGAAAATGGGGCCCAAAATAGGCCTCAAACTAAATCTTTCCCTTAATTCTGCAGCATCAGAAAGGCATCCAACTTGAAGGAATTTTCCTAATTCTGAATCATTAAAAACACTTCCAAAACGTAAGGATTTTTTCAAATTCTGAAGCCTCAGAAAGGCTTATCAAACGAAATGAATTTTCCTTATTATGTTAGCTCAGAAAGGCTTAGCAAACGTAAGGAATTTCCATAAAATTAAAGTATTAGAAATATTTTCACGTAAGGAATTTCCCTAATTCTCCAACCTCATAAATGCTTACTTAGCAAACGTAAAATGCTTTATTTCTAAAGCTTAGAAATGCTTCAAAAAAGTAAGAAATTTCAGTATTTCTGAATCTTTAAAAATCAAACGAAGCGTAAAGTATTTCCTTAATCTTTGGCGTCATAAACTATTGCAAACGTAGGAAATTCCTTATTATGAATCCTTAGATATGATTGCCAAACGTAAAAAATTTCACGAACCCTGAAGCCTCAAAAATGTTTACCAAACGTATGGAATTTCAATGTTCGTGAATCCTTATAAACGCTTACCAAACCTAAGGAATTTTCTTAATTAGTAATCCTAAGAAATGCTTATCAAACGTAAGGAAATTCTCCCAAATGTCATTTTCCAGTGCAAGCCAAGACGGGACGAACCAAAAAGCCACAAAATAAGAAGAGAAAATAAGCTGACTCAACTAAGCTTACCCTTCAAACGGAAAAATAAAACCTAATCCTCAAACACGGAGTAAGGAATTTCCATAAATCTAATGAAATAGAAATACTTTTCAAATGTAGGGAATTTCCTTAATTCCTCATAAATTCCTAGCCTCATCAATGGTAACCAAACGTAAGAAATTTCATTAATTCAAAAGCCTTAGAAATGCTTACCAAAAGTAATTAATTTCAATATTTCTGAATTCTGAAAACTCAAACCAAACGAAAGGATTCCTTTAATTCTGCGGCGTCATATACAATTGCCAAACGTATGAAATTTTAATATTTCTGAATCCTTAGATATGCTTACCAAACGTAAGAAATTTCACTAATCTTGAAGCCTCAGATATGCTTAACAATCAAAAGAAACTTCAATATTTCAGAATCCTTATAAATTCTTACCAAACGTAAGGAATTCTGAAGCCTAAGAAATGCTTATCAAACTTAAGCAATTTCCCTATTTCTGCAACCTCGGAAAGGCTTACCAAACTTGAGGAATTTCCCTAATTTTTAAGCAATTGAAACACTTCAAACGTAAAGAATTTTCCTAATTCTGAAGCCTCATTAAGGCTCATCAAGCGAAGGGAATTTTCCTTATCTACAGGCTCAGAAAGGCTTACCAAACGTAAGGAATTTCCATAAATCTAAAGCTTTAGAAAATGTTTTCAAGCGTAGGAAATTTCCTTATTTCTCTAACCTTATAAATGCTTACCAAACGAAAGAAATTTTATATATTCAAAAGCCTTAGAAATGCTTACCAAAAGTAAGGAATTTCAATATTTCTGAAAACTTAAAATTTAAACCAAATTTAAAGTATTTCCTTAAGGCGTCTTCGTTTTTGCGTTTAGGTTTACGAACGGTAAAAAATGCTCGAGTTTTTGATCGTTTATGTCAAACAAGTTAAAGTCTTAAGAAATGCTTACCAAACGTTAGGAATTTTCTTATATTTCAAGCCTAATAAATGCTTATCAAACGTAAGAATATTCTCTAATTCTGCAGCCTCAGAAAGGCTTAGAACTTAAGAAAGGTCAAAAAAAACGAACTGTCCGAAACGGAGAAATCGTTAAATAAAAAGTTCAACCGGATAAATGGTTCCAAAAAAGATCAAAATGTCCAACAAATGTCCACTGCATGGTAAAAAAGACGAAATGCCCGACCGGACAAATGATCAAAAAAGACTAAATGTCAGACGGACAAGTGGTCAACAAAAATTACCATTCTTTAATATTACCAATAGTTAAAAAAGAACAAATGTCCCGATGATCGAAGGTCAGAAAAAAGAAATGTTCAACTCGCTCCAATGGCTTGAAAAAGGCGTCATGTTCTTGACGGTAATGTTAAAATAAGACAAATGTCCGATATGACAAATGGTAAAAAAAGATGAAATTTCCTACCGGACAAATGGTAAAAAAAGAAGAAATGTCCGACCGGAGAAATGATGCAAAAAGACGAAATGAACGACCGGACAAATTGTCAGAAAAGAAGAAATGTCCAACCTGACAAATGGTCAGAAAAGACGAAATGTCCAAGGGGAAAAATGGACAAAAGACGAAATGTCCGACCTGATAAATGACCAAAAAGACCAAATGTCAGATCGGACAAATGGTCAGAAAAGAAGAAATGTCCAACCGGACAAATGGTCAAAAACGACAAATTTTCCGAAAAGACAAAAAGTCAAAAAAAGAAGAAATGTCCCACCGGGCAAATGGTCAAAAAAGACGAAATGTCCGACGGTATAAATGGTCAAAAAAGACGAAATGTTCGACCGGATAAATGATCAATAAGACGAAATGTCCGACCCGACAAATGTTTAGAAAAGACCAAATGCCCGACTGGACAATTTGGTAAAAAAAAACAAATGTCATACTGGACAATTTGTCAGAAAAGACTAAATGTCCGACCGTACAAATTATAATAAAATGTCCCAACGGACAAATGATAGTCAAGCAAAAGGCTAAATGTTCAAATGAACAATGGGTCAAAAAAGACGAATTCCGAATGGAAAAATAGTTCAAAAATACCAAAATGTCCGAACGAGACAAATGGTCAAAAAACTCGAAATGAACGACCGGACAATCTTCAAAAAGACGAATTGTCCGACTGGACAAATGGTCGAAAAGACGAAATGTCCCACGACAAATGGTCAAAAAAGACGAAATATCCGACCGGACAATGATCAAAAGACGAAATGTTCGAAGGAAAAGAGAAAAAAGATGAAAAAAGAACGGACATATGATAAAAAAGACGAAATATAGACGGACATGGTGAGAAAAAAGAATTGTCCAACGGACAAGATGGTCAAAAAAAGACGAATTGTCGATGGAAAGAAGGTCAGAAAGGAAGAAATGTCCACCGTAACAAATAGTTAAAAAGACAAAGTCCATTAGATTGGTTCGTGTGGCCGTTCGCAAGGGAGGGTCAAAAAAGAGAAATGTCAACTGGACTATGGGATGAACTGAAAACCGAATGAGTTAAAGATTTTACTTCTCCATGCAGAAATGTCTGACAGGATAAATGGTAAAAAAAGAGGAAGGGATGTCGACCGGACAAAATGATCAAAAAGATTTGAAAATGAACGACCGGACAATTTTAGAAAAGACGAAATGTCTAACCGGACAAATGGTCAAAAAGACCAAATGTCCGAACTGGACTAAATGTATGAACTGATGTGTCAAAGGGATTTACTTCCCCATCCATGATGTCGACGACAATGTTCCAAAAGTCGAAATGTCGACGTACACAAATGGTCAAAAAATAGAACAAAATGTCCGACCGGACAAATAATAAAAAAATACCAAATGTCTGAACAGACAAATGATCAAAAAAGACGAAATGTCCTACCGAACAAATGATCAAAAAAGTAGAAATGTCCGACAGGATAAATGGCCAAAAAAGACGAATTGTTTGACTGGACAAATGATTATAAAAGAAGACAGATGTCCAAAGCCGGAGACGAAATGGTCAGGAAAAGGAAGAATTGTCCAGATCCGGACAAATGTCAAAAAAGACGAAATGTCGATGACAAAATGGTCAGAAAGAGAAATGTCCAACCGTACATATGGTCAAAAAAGACCAAATGTCCGACCGGAAAAATGGTCAAAAAAGATGAACTGAATGAATGGGTCAAAAGAGATTTTACTTCTCCATCAATGGGACTCGAAACTGGACTCTGGAAACTAAAAAACATGAGGAAGTCTAACCACTAGACCATCCACGTCCCAAAAAGAACGCTTTAAGAATAGTTTTTAAAGCTCCGGTCTTCTCATCCCATAATTTGTCCCAACAGACAAATGATCAAAAAAGACCAAATGTCCGACCGGACAAAAAATCATAAAAAACCAAATTTCCGACCGGACAAAAAATCATAAAAAACCAAATTTCCGACCGGACAAATGGTTAAAAAAAAGAAATGTCCGATCGGAAAAATTGTCAAAATAGTCGAAATGTCCGAACGGACAAATGGTCAAAAAAGACGAAATGTCTGACCGGATAAATGGTCAAAAAAGACGAAATGTCCAACCGACAAATGATAAAAAAAAGAACAAATTTTCGACAGGACAAACGTTTAGAAAAGACCAAATGTCCGACCGGACAAATGATAAAAAAAGACGAAAATGTCCGACTGGACAAATGTTTCCAAAAGACGAGATGTCCCACCGGACAAATAGTCAAAAAAGACGAAATGTCCAACCGCATAAATGATCAAAAAAGACGAAATGTCCAACCGGACAAATGATGAAAAAAGACGAAATGTCCAAAGGGACAAACGTTTAGAAAAAAAAGAAATGCCCAACTGGACAAATGGTTGAAAAAGTCGAAATGTCCGACTGGACAAATGGTCAAAAAAAGACCAAATGTCCGACCGGACAAATAATCAAAAAATACGAAATGTCCCAACGGACAAATTGTCAAAAAAGACAATGTTCGATCGGACAAATGGCCAAAAAAAGACGAAATGACCGACATGACAAATGTTCAAAAAAAGAAGAAATGACCGACATGACAAATGGTCAAAAAAACGAAATGTCCGACAGGAGAAATAGCCAAAAAAGACGAAATTTTCGACCAGACAAATGGTCAGAAAAGACGAATTGTCCGACAGGACAAATGGCCAAAAAAGACCAAATGTCCGACCGGACAAATGGTCAAAAAAGACGAAATGTCCGACTGGACAAATGATCAAAAATGACCAAATGTTCTACCGGACAAATATTTAGAAAATACCAAATGCAGGACTCTACAATTGGTCAAAAAAGACTAAATGTCCGACCGGAAAAATGTCAAAAAAAACGAAATTTACGACTGGACAAATGGTCAAAAAAGACGAAATGTCCAACCGGACAAATTA
The DNA here is from genome assembly GCA_015478945.1 of Trachelipus rathkii. NCBI lineage: Eukaryota > Metazoa > Arthropoda > Malacostraca > Isopoda > Trachelipodidae > Trachelipus > Trachelipus rathkii. The sequence goes on from JABUQX010029003.1 coordinate 65,955, forward strand.
TCAAAAAAGACGAAATGTCCAACTGGACAAACGCTCTAAAAGTCTAAATGTCAAAAGACCAAATGTCTAACTGGACAAATGGTTAAAAATGTCCAAAAGACCAAATGTCCGACCGGTCAAATGATCAAAAAAGACCAAATGTCCGATTGGACAAATGTTCAGAAAAGACTAATTGTCCGACGGGATAAATGGTCAGAAAAGACGAATTGTCCGATAGGACAAATGGTCAGAAAAGACGAATTGTCCGACAGGGCAAATGGTCAATAAAAACGAAATGTCCCACCGGATAAATGTTCAAAAAAGACGAAATGTCCGACAGGACAAATGATCAGAAAAGACGAATTGTCCTACCGGACAAACGTTTAGAAAGATGAAATGTTCAACCGGACAAATGGTCAAATAAGATGAAATGTCCGACAGGACAAATGGTCAAAAAAGACCAAATGTCCAACCGGACAAATGGTCAGAAAGGACGAAATGTCTGACCCGACAAAGGTCAAAAAAGACGAAATGTCCGACTGGGAAAATGGTTTAAAAAGAGAAAATGTTCGACTGGTCAAATGGTCAAAAAAGACGAAATATCTGACCGGACAAATGGTCAAAAAAGACGAAATTTGCGAACGGACAAATGGTCAAAAAAGACGAAATGTCCGACCGGACAAATAATGTAAAAAAGACGAAATATATGACAGGACAAATGGTCAAAAAAGATGAAATTTCTGACTGGACAAATGGTCAAAAAAGTCTAAATATTTCACTTATCCTGAAGCATAAGAAATGCTTACCAAACGTAATGAATTTCAATATTTCTGAATCCTTATAAATGCTTACCAAACGTGAGAAATTTTCTTAATTCTGAAGCCTAAGAAATGCTTATCAAACGTAGAGAATTTCCTTAATTCTGCTGCATCAGAAAGGCTTACAAAACTTGTGGAATTTCCCTAATTCTGAAGCATTAGAAACATTTTTCAAACGTAAAAAATTTTCCTAATTTTGAAGAATCAAAAAATCTTATCAAGTGAAAGGAATTTTCCCATTTTTGATGGCTCAGAAAGTCTTACCAAACGTAAGGAATTTCCATAAACCTAAAGCATTAGAAATACTTCTCAAACGTTGGGAATTTCCTTAATTTTATTGCCTCATAAATGCTTACCAAATTTTATAAATTCCGAAACCTTAGAAACCAAAATTGAGTAATTTCAGTATTTCTGAATCCTTAAAATTCAAACCAAACGTAAAGTATTTCCTTAATTCTGCGACATCATAAACTATTGCCTAACGTATGAAATTTCCTTATTTCTTATTCTATAGAAATTCTTGCCGAACAAAAGAAATTTACTAATCCCGAAGCTTTAGAAATGCTTACCAAATGTAAAGAATTTCAATATTTTTGATTCCTTTACCAAACGTAAAGAATTTTCTAAATTCAGTGGCCTAAGAAATGCTTATCAAACGTAAGGGATTATTCTGCAGGCACAGAAAGGCTTACCAAACGTAAGAAATTTCCATAAATCTAAAGTATTAGAAATACTTTTCAAACGTAAAGAATTTTCTAAATTCTTTAGCCTTATAAATGGTTACGAAACGAAAGAAATTTTATTAATTTTGAAACGTTGAAAATCCTTAATAATGTAAGGAATTATAGTATTTCTGAATTATTAAAATTCAAACCAAACGTAAAGTATTTCTTTAATTCTGCGGCATCTTAAACTATTGCCAAGCGTATGAAATTTCCTTATTTCCGAATCCTTAGATATTCTTACCAAATTTCAATAAACCTGAACCCTTAGAAATGCTTACCAAACGTAATTAATTTCAATATCTCTGAATCCTTTTAAATGCATTCCAAACGTATTGAATTTTCTTAATTCTGAAGCCTAAGAATTGCTTATCAAACGTAGAGAATATCTTTTATTATGCAGCCTCTGAAAGGCTTACCCAGCATTGGGAATTTCCCTAATTCTGAAGCATTAGAAACATTTTTCAAACGTAACTAATTTTATTAATTCTGAAGCATCAAAAAGGCTTATCAAACGAAAGGAATTTCCTAAATCTGCCGACTCAGAAAGGCTTACCAAACGTAAGGAATTTCAATAAATTTAAAGCATTAGAAATATTTTTCAAAGTAGGGAATTTCAATAATTCACTAGACTCAAAAATGTTTATAAAACTTAAGAAATGTTTTTAATTCTAAAGCTTTAAAAATGATTCCCAAAAGTAAGGAATTTCAGTATTTCTAAATCCTTAAAATTCAAACAAAACGTAAAGTATTTCCTAAATTCTTCTATTGTCAAACGTTTGAAATTTTCTTATTTCTGAATCCTTAGATATGCTTACCAAATATATGAAATTTCACTAATCCTGAAGCCTTAAAAATGCTTACCAAACGAAGGAATTTCAATATTTCTGAACCTTTATAAATGCTTACCAAACGTAAGGAATTTTCTTAATTCAGAAGCAGAACAAAAGCTTATCAAACGTAAGGAATTTCCCTAATTTTGCAACCTCAGCAAGGCTTAACAAACTTGAGGAGTTTCCCTAAATCTGAAACATTAGAAACCCTTTTCAAACGTAAGGAATTTTCCTATTTCTGAAGCCTAATAAAGGCTTATCAAACGAAAATGGAATTCCTAGCTTGCGGCTAAGAAAGCTTATTCAAACGTAAAGACATTCCGTAAGTCTAAAGCTCATTAGAATACTTTTTAACGTAGAGAATTCTTGAAGCTTCTAGCCTTACAAGTGCTTACCAAACTTTAAGAAATTTAATTAATTTTGAAGTTTTAGAAATGCTTACCCAAAATAAAGTAATTTTAATATTTCTGAATCCTTAAAGTATTTCTTAAACTCTGTGGCCTCATAAACTATTGCCAAACGTATGAAATTTCGTTCTTTCTGAATCCTTAGATTTGCTTAGCAAAACTAATAAATTTCACTAATCCTTTAGTCTCAGAAATGCTTAATAAACGTAAAAAATTTCAATATTTCTGAATACTTATAAATGCTTACCAGAAGAAATGAATTTTCTTTTAATTCTGAAGAATAAGTAATGCTTATCAAACGTAAGGAATTTCTGATATTCTGTAGCATCAGAAAGGATTACCAAACTTGAAGAGCTTCCCTAACTGAAGCATTAGAAACATTTTTCAAACGTAGGGAATTTTCATAATTCTGAAGCCTCAGAAATTATCAAACTTAAAGAAATTCCCTAAATCTGAAGCATTATAAACATTTTTCAAACACAAGAAATTTTCCTAATTCTGAAGCCTCAAAAGAATTTTAAACGAGAAGAGAAAATTTTTCAAACACATACGTCTGAGCAATCCTCATCCGAAAAGGTATCCTAACCAAACTAAGGGAATTTCCGTAAATAATTAAATCATCAGAAATATGTCAAAGTAAAGAAATATTGATAGTGAATGCAGAACAGTGAAGAAATTGTTGATACAAATTAAGAACTAAATTTAGTTGAATTATCACTTAAAATTTAAACTAAAAGTAAAGTATTTCTTTAATTTTTCGGCGTCATAAACTGTTGCCAAACGTGTGAAATTTAATTATTTCTGAATCTTTAGATATGCTTACCAAACGTAAGAAATTTCACTAATCCTAAAAGTCTTAGAAAATCTTACGCAAAACGTAAAGAATTTCAAAATTTGAAAAAAATTATAAATCATTTATTACTAAAAGTAAGATATTTTCTTAATTCTGAAGAATAAGAAAGGCCTTATCAAACGTAAAGAATTTCCGAATCTGCTGAGATCAGGAAAGTCTTACCAAACTTGAGGATTTTCCCATAAATTTGGAAGCATTAGAAACATTTTTTCAAACGATAAGGAATTTTCCTAATTTTGAAGCCTCAGAAACGCTTATCAAGAGATAGGAATTTTCCTAATTCTAAAGTCTCAGAAAGGCTTACCAAACGTAAGGAATTTTAATAAATCTAAAGCATTAGAAAAACTTTTCAACGTAGGGAATTTCCTTAGATTTTCTAGCCTCATAATTCTAACCAACATGTAAGAAAATTTTATTAATTCTGAAAGCTAAGAAATAACCAGCCAAATTAAGGAATTATATTCTGAATCCTTTAAAATCCAAAATAAACGCTAAAAATTTCTTTATTCTGCCGGCGTTCATAAACCATGCAAACGTCATGAAATTTCCCTTATTTACTGAAACCTTAGATAAGCCCTAACTAAACGTAAGAAATTTTACGAATCCTAAAGCCTTAGAAATGCTTATCTAACGAGAGGAAGTTTAATATTTCTGAGTCCTTATAAATGCTTACCAAATAAGTAATTTTCTTAATTCTGAACCCTAAGAAATGATTATCAAACGCAAGGAATTTCCCTAACTCTGCAGCATCAGAATGGCTTACCAAACATGAGGAATTTCCCTATTTTTGAAGCATTAGAAAGGAAGGAAAATTGATTAAGAATTTTCCTAATTCTGAAGCCTCAAAAAGGCTTATCAAACGAAAGAATTTTCCTTATTCTGGTAGGCTCAGAGAGGTTCATACCAAACGTTAAGGAATTTCATCTAAATCTAAAAGCATTAGAAAAACTTTTCAAACGTAGGGAATTTCCGTAATTCTCTAGCCTCATGAATGCTTAACAAACATGAGAAATATTATCAGTTCTGAAGAATTACAAATGCTTCCCAAAAGTAAGGAATTTCAGTATTTCTGAATCATTAAAAATCTAAACAAATGTAAAGTATTTCCTTAATTCTGCGGCGTCACAAATTATTGCCAAAACGAATGAAATTTCCTTCTTTCTGAATATTTATTACTAAAACCTAAGAAATTCACTAATCCTGAAGCCCAGAAATACTTACCAACGTAAGGAATTTCAATATTTCTGAATCCTCATAAATGCCTTTACCAAACCGAAAAGTGAAAATTTCTTTTCTTATTTTCTAAAGCTTAAGATAATGCGCTTCTCAAACGTAAGGAATTTACTAAATTCTGTAAGGCCTCAGAAAGGCTTGCAAAACTTGAGGAATTTCCCATTAATTTAACTAAATTAATTAAAACCTTTCAAATGTATGGAATTTTCCTATAATTTTCAATATATAAATCTAAGATGCTTATCAAACGAAAGAAATTTTCCTAATTTCGCAGGCCAAGAAAGGCAATTACAAATCCGTAAGGATAAAAATTTTAAAGATTTAAAAAAGTTATTTAATGAAAAATAACTTTATAAAATAACGTTATACTGGAAGGAATTTTCCTATTTTTCTAATAATTATTATATGAATATCAAGGTTGAGATTACGAATAAAATGTTAAATTATTTAATTAATCTTTGGAACCATAATTAAATAATGTAAATCAATTACAAAACGTTCAAGGAATAATAACCCCTATAATTCTGCCTGAAACTTCAACAGAAAGGTACTTACCTAACAATTGTAAGTAATATTTCTCCCTAATCTAAGATAATAATAATGATTAGAAGCATTAGATAAATAACTTTTCAAATTATTGAGTAAAATAATAATTATAACTCTTAATTCTGAAAGCTACTCATGAGGCATTATCAACCGCAATGTAAAAATTTCAAAAGGATCTTGAGGATTATCTACCAAAGGTAAAGGAATTTTCATTTAATATCTAAAGCTAAAACCCCCTTTTCATTGCGATATAGAGTAAATATTCTATAATTTCATTCAAATAACTTCAGACCGAATGCTCTTTAAATCACAACACACCGTCAAGAACAGTTT
>JABUQX010029004.1:0-5000 GCA_015478945.1 Trachelipus rathkii
TATATATTACTATATAGATAGTATATATATCTATTTAATATTACTATATAGGCTTAATTGAAACCTTTCGTCTAACGTTAAAAAAATTCTGAGACAATCGTATATATATAATATAATATATATATACTATATATATATTATATAACTAATATAATGTATACCTATATATACATATATATATATAATATACTATATATATATATATATTATCTATATATATATATCATACCTATACTAATACTTAAATATATAGCGATAGTGCAACCCCTATGGAGGATTTACGCTCATTAAGGCTATTTCTTAATAAAGAGACGCCATTTTCAGATCAGTTTGTCACCACTAGCCGGTGTTGTTGTTGTTGAAATTTTTTCTCCCCTACAGTTAAAGCATAAATAGTAATTGACATTGTTATTGACGGTAGTAATGATGATGCACACTTTCACTAATGTGTTTATTCATAGCAATGTTGAAATTCGATTTTCCCTAGAAGCTACCAAGATTTGTGCATGAAATGTAATTGCGAACTGTATCCAATAACGAAAGTTTCCATGCGACAAAATTTTTTAAATATCTTACTACAACAGAACAAATGTCCGAAAGTACCACGATATACGGTCACTTCACCTTCCAAAAAATTTAGCCGGGTTTCTCAATATAAGGACTAAATTTAAAAGGAATGCACCTTTTTGCTCACTACTATACACAAAAATTATACATATATCCTATGTAAACCATATATACTATATATATTATACCTTACTATTATATATATATCATATATATACTATAATATATATTCACTAAGTTCATTAGGTTAGGGCTATATTTGGGCATTCCCTATCCATTAGTCTAGCGTCCTACAGGGGGGCTTCCATAATCAGATTAGAGTTAGGGCCGCTGTCACTTGTGAGCTTACAATCCCATTAGGATAGGCGCTTACTTTCGGGTGGCTATCTAGAGTCTAGGTGTGGTTACAGATATGACAGTTCTTTGTCCTAGGTAGACACGATTTCACTATATATATTCATATATAATATAAACTATACGCACTATACATATAATCACTATTATTATATACTCATATATATAGTATACTATATATATATATATTACTAATATTCTAAATATAATATATATATCTAATATAATATACTAATATATATACAACTTATAATATAATATATATAGTCGATTTTACCTCGCATATATGCCATACTTCAGATATTAAGAATATATCGATCGAGATTTATCGAATTTCCAAAGCTGCAGGAAAAACAAAGCGGTTCTTAATTTTACCACATATAATTCCATGTAGTATTATATACTAATAATATATATATAATTATATATATATATCATATACTATATATATAATACATATACTACCATAAGCTATATATATATATACTATCATATATATATAATCAATTAATAATAAGTAATAATAATAACATATAATAATAATATAAATCATTAGAGTGGGCGATACTTGCGCCGAAAGCTCTACATGACATCCCATTTAGAATTAGGGTACTGGGCATATTAAGTCTAGGTCTAGGATAAAAATGTCGTGTTACGGTAGACCACCAGAATCTAATACTATACTATAGTATATCATAAATATATCATATATCTACTACATATATAGTATATATATACTGTTATATATTATATTATATATATATATATACTATATTACACCCTAACTATAACCATCATACTATATACATACTCTGTTAATGTCTTGTTAATCTACTTTATATAATCCAATACGTTCGATATTACGACCTATATATCCCGATATATCGAACTATCAAAAAGCTCAGACAAAAGGACTTTACATTTACAATATATATATACGATATATATATATATATATATATTATAATATTATATATATACTATATTATATATATCACTACTATATTATATATATATATTATAATATATATACCTAACCTATCATGCCCTATTATACCTCATATATATGAGGCATTCAGCAATTAGTACAGACAGATAATTTTTTAAAATATAGGATGGGAACAGATGTTACCGAGAGGGAACGAGAGACGAGAGGACACACACACACACACGCCACCCCCCCCCACAACAACCTACACAACACACACACACACACACACACCACACACACCCCACACGAACACACCACACACACACACACACCGACAGGCAGAGAGGGGGGGGCGGTGAGAGAGCGACGAGACAAAACGGTGACCGTCGAGCGAGAGAGAGACGAGCACGATGACGTAGAGAAGACTGGTGACCGAGAGATCGAGAGGAGCAGAGAGAGCGAGGAAAGACGATGGAGAAGAAGAGAGAGATTGAGAAGACGAGGAGAGAGAGAGAGAGAGGAAAAATGTACAATACACAAATTTCAACTGTCCTGCCTGCAGACGTAAAAGATTGAAACTGAATCATGTTAATGACTTTTAAAATTATTTTTCAAGGCTCTTTTCCCTACACAATCTTCTTACTATTTGGATCATTAATATCCATTAACATTTTTATTTCGAAGAGCTACTTATTCAGCAGCCAATAATGGATTCTAGGAGGATGCCTTTGAAATGATGACCATTGAACTTGTAAATTTGCAATAATCAGAGAGAGAGAGAGAGAGAGAGAGAGAGAGAGAGAGAGAGATTTGGTAAATTTATTATTAGTTTATAGTTTTTTGTTATATGACAATATTTTCTAGTTTGATAGTGCTAGTTTTTTGCATGTATTTTATTTTAACTTTGATAAAGCCCTTGTGGAAAGGGTCAGTCAGAGTTTACATGATGTCAACCCAAGAAAATCACAATCAGAAATTACAGTCTAGATTAATAGCGATGTTCCCAAGAATACAAAGTAGCGTAAAAGTATTTACGTGTTCTAAGCATTATAGGAAATTAGGGATATACATTAAACCAGTGGTTCCCAACCTTTTTTTGTGTATTGCCCACATTCAGCTAACTGTATTTCCCATCACCCCATCTTCTTCATAGGGAAAGAAAATTTTATTATATATATATATATATATATATATATATATATATATATATATATATATATATATATAGTAAATATATATATATATATATATATATATATATATATAAATATATATATATATATATATATATATATATATATATATTTAAAAAAGGCATAGCAAAGATTTAGAAATTGCATAAAAATGAATTACGAGTAGCTGTGTAATTTACTTACTTTTTCACTTAATGGCTGCCTTGGGCTTGATGAGACCTTGCAAGGTCTTCAATATTAGGCTCAATGTTGGTCAGTCGAAGTCGTAAGTCCCCTCTTTGACTAATGTTCAGTTTATTTCACTGTTTAGTAAGAATTTTCAATACTGCACTAAATCCTTTCTCCACTATATATGATGAAGCGATAGCAAAGTTTAGAATAATTGTTTTGCATTTTGGGTCAAAATGCTGCATAACCAAGGTGATTAAAATGTATTTTAGCTTTGATATCATTTTGTAAGTCAATAATTTCTTCACGTAAATTTTGGTGAATAGAAGAAGCATCATAAAGAAATGGACTTACTACCCAATCAAGTATTTCAAGTTCACAAAGATTTTTAAATCTTGTAATAAAGTCTTCTTTCAGAGTGTCCAAGTGTGAGCAATAGCATTCAATATCTGTATTCAAAATTAATATCTTATCATTGTTATGTATAACTTGTAGACTTGGAAACTGCAGAAAATCTTTCCTAGCTAAGCTGTCTTTGTAAAAGGGTAGTTTTCTGATAAAAGAAGTTATAATTCCCTTCGATTTAATAAGATTTATATTATTTCCCTGCAATTTGATATTGATTTCATTTAGTTTGGTGAAAATATCTGAAAGATACGCAATGTCAACCTTTTCATTTCTTAAATTACCATGCAATTTCTTTTCACATGAATTAAGATATTCTAGGACAGTATCGTAAAGAACATTGAAGCGATTCAAACAGTTACCATTTGAGAGCCATCATACATCGGTATGCAGTAATAAACGCTCAAAATTCTCTTCATTTTCGTGGCATAGCTGTCGAAAGATACGGTCATTTAAAGAGTGAGATTTGATTTTATTTACTGATTTAATAACGATGTTCAATGTATCATGTAGTCGTCCACTAAGATGCTTTGCAGCTAAGTGTTCTCGATGAATAATACAATGAAAAGTAAATATTTGTGGAACTGCTTCTTTTAAATGAGCTATAAATCCACGATATCGACCTATCATAGCTGGCGTCCCATCTGTTGCACAAGCAATGATATTTCTCATGGGAATATTTTTGGTATTAAAGAAATTTTAACAACCATAAAAATTGTTGAACCTTTTGTGTCAAGAACCATTTTTTCCCGCTAAGAGAAACTCTTCAACAATTTCTTTAGTAGAACTTACATATCTGACGTATGCCATAAGGAAGGATTCATTGTCACGTAAAGATGACTCCTCGAGTTGCAGAGAAAATTCCTCGTTTTTTAAAGTGTCACATAGTTTGTTTTCAATATCTTTTGCCATTTCATCTATTCTTGATGATACTGTGTTATTACTGAGAGGAATTGAGGTTGTTATAACACTTTTACCTGGGCAAATCATTGTATCCAAAACTTCATTAATTACTGGCAGTAGAAGAGTTTCACCAATATTGTGTGGTTTGCCACATTTTGCAATCATCTTTGAAATTTTATAAGATAAAACAAGCCCTTTTTCTAAATCTGTAGTTTTCTTGGCAAACATCCCTTTGATGCTTATACGATGTTTCGTTACTTTGTAACTTTGTTTCGTTACAAATCAGGGATTTTTTTTTTAAATTGTCAAATATGAGTACATTTAAATTTTCAAGACCATCTATTATTCAAGAATAATTAACTTGTTACTGTCGAAAATAATTTAATAAAATGAAAAATAAATCGAGGAACGGAAACTTTCTGATGTTTTCTCAGCTTGTTCAATTTATATAATTTTAAAACGTTCTTGAACTTTCTATA
>JABUQX010029004.1:10000-25000 GCA_015478945.1 Trachelipus rathkii
GCTGTTCGCACTTCTGGAATACTACAAGACAACATATTTTCAATCAACAAATATTCTGCCACTTGTATTATTTTTGTCATTTTTCTTTTATTTATTTCACTTGCCACAACATTTCTGAAGCAGACAATTTCCGTAACTAAAGAACTTGTCACGTCGGCTTCATATGTTTTGTAAAACTTGTCAGCAGACTCCATGAGCTCTTTATCTGCTTGTTCTGTAAGGGCTGTAGGGCTCAAAAAGCAAAACATCTGTTGCACCTTACTCATACTCTGGTACCTCCGATTCTTGGCCTATTAGTATATCAATGTCTCTGTAAAAAAACTCACCCTGAAATTGTGCAAAGGATCAATGAAGTCAACATCTTTAGAAAGCTCATCAAAGAAGCCTGTCACTTTGCTTTTGCGCTTAGTAGGCAATGAAGTCTCACTTTGCCAGCTTCTTGCAATTTCCTGCTCTTCCACTAGCTTGTAAAACTCTCCCCGCAACTGGTTTAGCTTGGTGACACACCTTTCTAAAAGAGTGGAAGCTTCATCCAGGGATGTCCGATTTTCGGAGTGTTTTAGAAGTGATGTTAATACTTTCCGAAATTTTGCTTTGAAACACAAGCATTAATGCTGTCGTCTCCACTACTTCAGAGCTCTTTGTTTTGAAGTTAGGATGATTTTTAATAAACAATTCAAAATATAAATGAAATTAACTTTAACTGCCAACAAGCAATCGAACCTCGAAGATCATCTAGTTGGGCACAGTGTTTTAACAGTTTTGTTGACCATGCAGGTTTCTGAAGAAATTTCTTCAGTGATTGCCATCTTGGAAGACTCTGACTGAAATACCCGTATATCTCATTAATCACATCATAAAAAGCAATCATTTCTGTAATCTCCTTTACAGAATCATTCAAGACTAAGTTAAGGTTGTAATTGCACAATGCACATACTCTGCATTAGGCGACTTTCGCTTGATTTTGGTCTGCAGTCCAATGTACTTCCCACTCATAACAGTAGCACCATCATAGCCCTGCCCTCTGCACTTTTTAATTGAAAAATTATTGCTTTCCAAAAACTTACACACTTCACTTTCTAAACCTTCGGTCTTTTGATTTGTTATGGGGATAAACCCCAGGAATGATTCATTAATTTGAAGCTTCTTTTCATCGTAATTGATGCAGACATATCTTATTACTACTGACAGATGGTCAGTTTTAGAAATATCTTGGGTCGTATCTAAAATAAGAGAAAAAAAGAGCGCATCTTTAGATTCACTTATTATGTCACGGAGTACATGTTGTGAAGCCAACCTACGAGTTCATTCGGAATAGGAGCACTCATATATTTTGTTCTGCTTTTCTCATTCTCCAGGTGACTTTTAAGAAGAGGGTCATACCTGAATAACAAATCAATAATATTTATAAATTTATATATATATAGAGATAAAAATATCCTATATATATATATATATATATATATATATATATATATATATATATATATATATATATATATATATATATATATATATATATATATATATATATATATATATATATATATATATATATATATATATATATATATATATATAATATATGGACAAAGTTACTAACGCCCACACGGACCAGTAATCTAAATTTTATTTTCACAGGCAGACTCTTATGATACATAAATAGATGTTCTAGGTCGAAATGAATTTTTTTTTTTACCTGTTCTAGGGGCGAGATTATATATATAATATTTGTAAAGGTATTACACGGCAATGTAGGGGGCTCGAGCCGACGGGAACACAGGGGGACGTTTTCCATACCCTATAGGGAGGGGAGGAGGAACCCCCATGACACCCAAATACCCAAAGAGCGGGGTTCTGGAGACCTCCCCCGGAGGGGGGGAAATAGTCCTCCCCCGTAGTTCCCTCGGAAGGCTGAGAGACCCCTGACTCCTACCATCGGTGAGGTATACCTGGGGTATTCTTTAATTACATTTTCCTTACTAAAATTTTTACCAGGATTCCAAAATGTATTCTTTTTCGCTGTAGCTAGGTAGTTTTTGAGATATGATTGTTTTTTTTTGTTTTTTTATTTGACCCTAAAACGTCTATTTATGTATCATAGAGGCTACCTGTGAAAATTTTTTTTTGATCCGAGCTCCCGTTCCGTGTGGGCGTTAAGTAACTTTTCTATATATATATATATATATATATATATATATGTATATATATATATATATATATATATATATATATATATATATATATATATATATATATATATATATATATATATATATATATATATATATATATATATATATATATATATATATATATATATATGAGAGAGAGAGAGAAACACTTTCTTTATGGAGTTTTTATCGAAAATGTGCTCATTCCTCTTACCCGCCGTGCGCCCTCTTGGCCCCCCGCACCGCGGGGGTTGCGGGGGCGTTATTTACGCCACTGGGTTATGATAATTTTTTTTTAAATATTACCATGTTAAGGTAAAAATAACAATGATATGTTACAAATATGATTGAAAAAGTGTGAATAGGATACATTCTGTATGCAATGTTAGTTACTTTACTGTTGTTAAGGATAGAACTTTGTTAATGTCGGCTGTTTAGTCGTGCGTAAGGCATGGTAGGTTTGTCGTTGCACATTATATTCTTAGTTCAGGTTATGATATGTTAGCTTTATTGATGTTAAAACTTTGTTACGTTGGTATGTATTTGTAGATCATGGAAGGTGGGGTGAGGAGGAGAGTGGAGGGGCTGGTGATTTGATTTACTGATTTATTGGTTTACTGCTTTAAAATCAGTAAACTATTACACTTTACTATGATATTTTATTCAAATAGCTTATTTTTATGTTATGTTTGGATAAAACTTTGTTATGTTTGCAATTATTCGTTGGGCATTAGGATAGTTAGGTAAGGTTATGATGAATTTTTGTTAAATATTACTATATTAATGTAAAAAACTTTGTTACGATAGCATATATTTCGCTTGTCAGTATGATAATTAGACAGGGTTATAATGAATTTTTGTTAAATATTACCATGTTAATGTAAAATTAACATTGATATGTTAGAGCAGCGTTTCTCAACCGGGGGGTTGCGAGCGGATATACGATGGGTAGCGGTGGGTCACAAAAAATAAAATATTTAATATACGAAAAACGGCTTTTATTAATGAATTATAATCAAATGTTACACAGTTGTCATTTATAAAAAGTTAATACTTAATAAAATAAAAATAATATAAATACATTCAAAAGCATCTTTTATTAAGGATATATATATATATATATATATATATATATATATATATATATATATATATATATATATATATATATATATATATATATATATATATATATATATATATATATGGGGTAATTAGGGGTCAAAGCGAGTGTTACTAACTTTTAATGCGTTTTGGCTTTTGGGGGGTCGCGAGGTTTAAAAGGTTGAGAAACGCTGTTCTAGGGTGGATAAAGTGGAATAGGTTACGTTTTGTACGTTGTGTTAGTTACTTTACTGTTGTTAAGTACGGAACTTTGTTAATGTTAGTAGTTTATTCGGGAGTAAGGTGTGTTAGGTTTGTCGTTGTATGTTATATTCTGAGTTCAGGTTATGCTATGTTAGCTTTATTAATGTGAAAACTTTGTTACGCTAGCATATATTCGTTGGTTATTATATAAAGAATTTATTTTTATGCTATGTTTATCAGAAATGATACTCGAAGTGTGACCTGAATCAATAGATCAATAGATCATGGAAGGGTGGGAAAGAGGGGTGGGGAGGGGCTGATGGTTTGATTTACTGTATTACTGATTTACTGCTTTAGCATCAGTAGGCCATTACACTTTACTATGATATTTTATTCAAAGAACTTATTTTTATGTTATGTTTGGATAAAATTTTATGTTTGCAATTATTCGTTGGGAATTATGATAATAAGGTAAGGTTATGATAAATTTTTGCTAAATATTACTATGTTAATGTAAAAAAAAAACGTTGCTACTTTAGCATATATTCGTTGGTCTGTATGATAATTAGACAAGGTTATGGTAAATTTTTGTTAAATTTACCGTGTTAATGTAAAATTAACATTGTTATGTTAGAGATATGTATGACAAAGTGGGAATAAGTTATGTTTTTGTATTCTATGTTAGTTACTTTACTGTTGTTAAGTATGGAACTTTGTTAATGTTAGCAGATTATTCTTGCTTAAGGTGTGTTAGGTTTGTCGTTGTGCATTGTATTCTTAGTTCAAATGATGCTATGTAAGCTTTATTAATGTGAAAACTTTGTTACGTTAGCATATATTCTTTGATCAGTATGATAATTATTCAAGGTTATGATAAATTTTTGTTAAATATTACCATGTTAATGTAAAATTAACATTGATATGTTACAGATATGCTTGACAAAGTGTGAATGGGCTACGTTTTGTATGTTATGTTAGTTACTTTACTGTTGTTAAGTGTGAAACTTTGTTAATGTTAACAGTTTATCCGTGCTTAAGGTGTGCTAGGTTTGTCGTTGTACATTATATTCTTAGTTCAGGTGATGCTATGTTAGCTTTATTAATATGAAAACTTTGTTACGTTAGCATATATTCGTTGGTCAGTGTATAAAGAACTTGATTTTGTGTTATGTTTATCCAAAATGATACTCGGAACATGACATGAAACAATAGATTAATAGATCATAGGATGGGTATGAGGGTACTGGGTAGGGTGTTTTGATTTACTGATTTACTGATTTACTTCTTTAGGGTATGTTAAACAACAATTTTAGGAAAAATATGACTTGAATCAATAGATCAGTAGATCAAGGATGGGTGGGGGAGGATAGGGTGGGTGGTTTGATTTACTGCTTTAGGGTATGTAAAACATAACAATTTTAGTAAAAAATATGACTTGAATCAATAGATCAATAGATCACGGATGGGTTGGGAGGGGCAGGGTGGGTGGTTTGATTTACTGATTTACTGCTTTAGGGTATGTAAAATATAACAATTTTAGTAAAAAATATGACTTGAATCAATAGATCAATAGATCAATAGATCAATAGATCAATAGATCATGGAGGGTGGGGGAGGGTAGGGTGTGTGGTTTGATTTACTGATTTACTGCTTTACGGTATGTAAAATATAACAATTTTAGTAAAAAATATGACTTGAATCAATAGATCAATGGATCAATAAATCAATAGATCAATAGATCACGAAGAGTGGGGGAGGGTAGGGGTGGTTTGATTTACTGATTTACTGCTTTAGGGTATGTAAAACAACAATTTTAGTAAAATGTTTTAAGCAAATAAAACAAAATAAATAAAAATAAATAAAAAAAATAATAAAAATATGAAAATAAATTAAAAAAAAATTTAATTGAAAATAAAAAATTAAATGTAAAATGAAACAAAATAAAATAGTAAACGAATGTTTACAAACTCAGCACCGCACCGGCTCCAACATCGGTGCAGACTATGACTCATTTGGTCCGACACATGAGACTTCTTCTTCCTCCATCCTTCCTCATTCTTCCTTCCTCCATCTTATTCTCCTTTGCGCTCCGTGCATTTTTTCTGGGGATACCCCCTCTGTGGGGTCCCAAGACATCCTTTATGAACTAATAACCATCATAATCAGGTTATACGTCCTTATACACATATATAAAGACACCAATATTGTATTATTATACGAATGTTTACTAACTCGGCACCGCACCGCACCACACCGGCTCATTTTATCCGGTACTTAACTCAAGATATGTACTCTAATTCCTTCATCCTCTTCTATGCGCTCGCCTAATTTTATCTATCTACAAGCATTTTCCTATTTGGAGGGGCCAGCACCACCCTCCTGGGGGTGCATGGATAAATGACCTCATCTACGATGCCATTATATCATCACCAGCTGGGTAGCGAATTTGAGGGGTATAAATCAACTAGAATTTCCCTAAATTGAGGGGAGAAGAAAAGTGTGGGTTATAAGACTTGTTCCGGACCTTCTACAAACTCAAATATTGGTCAACCTGACCTCGAATTGGTCTCACTGACCTTAAAAAGCCATAATTTGATCCATCAAACGTAAAAGTCTAACGATTTTAAAGAAAATTCAATTCCTGTCGGCATTTGACTTAGATTCTCTGATCCAAATACATCACCGGCCTCAAAATCGACTTCCCTGACCTCAGAAACCCCTAACTTGAAGCATTAAGCATTAAAAACTAACTATTTTAGAGAAAATCCAAGTCATATCGGCATTTGACTTAGATTCCTTGCTCCAAACACCTCACCGACCTCAAAATCGACTTCCCCGACCTCAGAAAACCCATAATTTGACATCTCAAGCGTTAAGATCTAAAGACTTTACAAAATTCCAAGGCATGTCGGAATTTGACTTAGATTCCTTGCTCCAAAAGCCTCACCGACCTCAAAATCGACTTTCCCGACCTCAGAAACACATAATTTGAAACCTCAAGCGTTAAGATCTAACAACCATATAAAATTCCAAGGCATGTCGGCATTTGACTTAGATTCCTTGCCCCAAACGCCTCACCGACCTCAAAATCGACTTCCCCGACCTCAGAAACCCATAATTTGACACCTCAAGCGTTAAGATCTAACGACCTTACAAAATTCCAAGGCATGTCGGCCATTGACTTGGATTATCCCGTTCCAAACCCTCAGAAAACACCTCGCTGACCCCAAAAACCCCTAATTCAACCTTTATCGTTTTCAGTTCTTTTTTCAGGGAGAGACTTAATTAGATTATAATAGATTTTCACATTCTGGAGGTTCTCTTTTACTATTTTATCTCCCTTTATCAGATGGGCATTGTTATTTGTTATTTTCAATACTTTACATGGCCCATTATACTTAGGTTGGAGCTTTCCCACATTGTATTGGTGGTTTCTGACCAACATGAATTTTGCATCTTTCAGATTCTTGGGCATGAAGATGTTTCTATTTCGGAGATTTGCTCTATTAGAGAGGGGTTTTGCTAACAATCCTGCGAGCTTCTCAATATATTTATCATAGGTCAGAGGCCGATTTGGCACTTCCGTGCTCACTAAACCCCCTGGTATGTTCACATTTTGGCCAAATAAAATCTGACTTGGACTAATGCCGCTTTCCGAGATAGGGGCTTGCCTGAGGGCGAATAGCGCGAACGGGAGGACGTCTAGCCATTGTTGACCTTCCATTTCAGGCTCAGTTAACATTGCTCTGATGCAGGATAACAAGGTATGGTGATTGCTCACATTTTCCGTTACTAAAGGGTGCATAGCTTGCTGTGGTGTAATGCGAGGTGCCAATTAGTCTGCAGACACTTTCAAACAAGTGGGATGTAAAATTTCCCCCGTGATCCGTAACCAGGTTTTCGGGCACCCGTGTAAAGTGGAAGATCTCATGAATTAGCACCTTTACTATTGTTTCCTTTGTTATATCCTTTAGGGGCACCGCCCATACATAATGACTATATCGGTCGATGAGGGTAAACAAATATTTATAACAGTGGCAAGGGGTCAATTTCATAATATCCGCATTCATTGTCTCGAATTTATAGCTCGCTTCTTTATATTTTCCGTAAGCAGGATTTATTTTCCTTCCTACTTTACTAATTTGGCATTATTTCTCACAATATTTTTCACCCTTTTATGCATGCTTTGAAAAACAAACTCGGCCTTCATTGTCGTTAAGGTATGATTTATTCCCAAGTGTCCTTGTAGATGCATAATCTTTATTATTTCATCGAAACAATCTTCGGGTAAGAGCACACGCGCATAGTTTAATGAAACGTCTACAAATAACTCTAATTCCTTTTTGTCAAACCAAAACTTTTGTTTTATAATGTTAAGTGAGCTTTTATCTTTATCTGCCAATAATGTTTGTAAATAGGTGTCATCCTGTTGTTTACCACTGCTCATTTTATAGCCAATCTTCTTATGGAACTTCTTTATTATCTCACTATGCGTTTTTCCGCAGCTGGTAACTAAATTAGCAGTTTTTATTTCAATTAAATTTTCATTCCTTCGATGATCGTCCCTCTGTTCTGCGAGTTGCTTGTCCCAATTATCTAATTGCTCCGCTTGCTATGCGTTATCTATCTTGTTAGTCCTTTTTATTCTAAATTTAAATCTAGACGTTTGGAATGTACAGTATTTGTGGAATGTCTTTCTGCGGCATTTAAAGGGTCAAGCTTTCTCCTTTCTCATTGTAGTTTATGGTCGAGACGTGTGCCGTCCATCGCAAAGTTCCCGTGTCAGTCCCTTTAACTTAGGTGGTATAGCCGCCTACACCGTTCAAAGATTCTTTGTCGCATTCCGCAAATTCAGGTTTGCTACCTGGACTCTGATTGGTTGAAGCGGCGTTGAGCGAAACAATCCCGTTTTCTTTTTCTTCGCTCACTACGCTGTGATTGGTTGGAAGGTTTTGTAGCTCCTCCCCTCTGTTGATTTCAATATTATCAATTGCTTGAACGTTGCTATCGTTAACTACTCTTTCTTCAATGATTTTATTGTGTATTAAATATTCGGATGAAGGGTTATTCTTGCTCGTAATTAATTTCCAGGATACATCATAGGTACTTAGCAGATTCAATTACCGAATCTCTCTTGAATTCTGATTATTGCAATCATTGATTCTATTGTATTTTGATATCAATTCACGGGATTGAGTATGGATTGTAATTTTCCGGCCTATTAAAAGGTATCCGTTCTTCTTCAATATTTTAATGAGGCATATTAATAATTTATTTGGATCTTTCCGTCGGAGTCAAAATAGTACTGAAGAAGGCGTAGGGGAAATTTCCTTCTTCGTCTGCCATTATGGCACTCGCCATTGCCTCTGCTGTGGTGTGTACAATAATTTTATTGGGCCAGAGGCGCTTGGATATACTAATGTACAAGCGTTTTTGATGGCATTTTTAACATCTGAGAAAGCTTTTTCTGAAGGCGCATTCTACGGTATTCGCCTTCGGAAGTAGGGTTTTCCCCGTAAGAAAGATGTAAGCGGTGCCATCACTGTTGAAATGCAAGGAAGAGTATTTCGGTAAAAGCTAATCTTGCCTATGAAAGCCCGAAATTCTCTGATAGTTTTCGGCTTATCACAATTTATTATGTCTTTTACTTTATCGGGATTTGGGCTCACTCCCTTTTTATTTATGATATATCCGAGATAATATATCTCTCCCACGCCTATCTGGCATTTTGCAGGGTTTAAACTAATATACAAATATTGCAATCTCTGAAGCACTTTTTCCACCAGTATTTTGTGTTCTCCTGCTGTCTCTGTATATTTCAGTAGGTCATCCATATAGGCATGACAATGCTCTATATCTGAAAGTAAAATATTCATTAACATATGAAAAACGAAAGGTGAACGGATATACCTCATGGGCAGACAGGTGTAGGTAAAAGTTCCGAAGTTGCTCGTGATAGTAAATGATTTTTGGCTTTCTTCGGCCAAGGGAATCGCTTAGAAGGCTTGAGTAAGGTCTATCTTGCTGAAATATTTGCAACCGTTCAACGAAAATATTGCGTCTTGCAGGTTTGGCAATCCAAAGACGTCCGGCTCGGCCCGTTTATTTAATTCCCTAAAGTCGGATATAAGCCTCACTTTGTTGTTACTCTTTTTAGGGACGGATAATGGGAAAGCCCAAGGAGAGTTTATCCTCTTTAATACTCATGTAGCAAGCAATTGGTCAAATTCTGATCTTGTTTGGAGTATAATTTATGGGGTATTCGTCTTGGCCTCATGTGTATAGCTTCACCTTTTATGGTGGCTTTATAAGGAGATGTGTTAGCTAATTCTTCAAGGATTCTTTCTGGGATGATAGCATTTTCCTTATTTGTAGTTATATTTCCATCTTTGTTTGTCATTGCGGCACTGGTGCCGCTTGTTTTTCCTTTATATAAGGAGATGTGTTAGCTAATTCTTCAAGGATTCTTTCTGGGATGATAGCATTTTCCTTATTTGTAGTTATATTTCCATCTTTGTTTATCATTGCGGCACTGGTGCCGCTTGTTTTTCCTTTATATTTTTCAAAAATCTCACCCCATCTGTCTTTTTGATTTTTCTTTATATAATTATTTTCTGTTATATATGAGTTGAGAAAGAGTTCTCTATATTTATAAATAACATCATTTAATAATAAAGGGCTAGTAGGTAAAAGAGGAGGGTTGAGAGGAAGATTTTTAGAGGGAGACAGAGTGTCACTGGAAAGGCCATGCACATGTACATTTCTTAAATTTATATCCCTATTTAAATTAATGGTATAATTTGATAATGGATCAATTAAGATATCATGTTTAAAATCTATCCCCAATTCATATCGTTTCAAAAATGGAAGACCCAAAATAGTGATCTTTAAATTTGCAACATAAAATTTATCTATATATTTTCTATTTAAATTGATATCTAGCTCTAATGTTTTTACATCATAAATGTCAATTTTACTATTATTTGCCGTTAAAATATAACCTATAGGCGTTTTGCGCATTGCAATTGAATCCGCCTGATAAATATCGACCTGACTTCCGCTATCAATAAGATAAACTTTTTTTATTTAAACTGTCAAATGCTTTATATAGTTTCGGGTTTAAAATATCGCAAGATTTCTTACCAGTCTGTGCCTCGTCAGAAATTTGATTTGGGACGCTATAGCGTTCCTCATTTCATGAACCTTTTAATGCCGAGTCTGGGAAGGAATTTGCAACATTTTCAAAACCCTCCGCCATATTGTTTGCAACATGAAAATTATTTAATGTTATCATATTATTAAAAAAGGTATATCTAGCATGCTTTGAATTGACAGACACAACAGAATCGTTAATATTTACATTACCATTATTTGCCGTTTTGGCCATTTCATTTTTATTCTGTACATTCTCAATATTTTTAATAGCATCATGATTATTGTTAACATCTCGGTACAGAACACTGACGGCATTATCATTTTGATTTATATTATCATTGTCATTATATATGACATGCATGTCTATGTTATTAACATTATTATGTAAATTATTTGTTTCAACATTATTATTATTATTATTATTATTATTATTATTATTATTATTATTATTATTATTATTATTATTATTATTATTATTATTATTATTATTATTATTATTATTATTATTATTATTATTATTACCAAAGTTATTTATTAATTCAATCTCAGGTTTGAATGAGACTTTCTTACTATTTTTACTGAACTCTTTCCTACCGCTCCTCGATGGTGATTCAAGCGGTCTCCTTATTGGTTTCCCTGCTGGGCAGTGAGTGTAGTTTGTGTAGCATTCCTTCCCCATTTGGATAGAGTAAGGGGTATAGGAGACATTCCTCAGACTCACATCGGAAAGCACGATGAAGGAATTTCCTGTGGTAATAACAGAGGTCTTCTGTGGCTCCAGCTAGAGCGCTGTTGTCATATTTCGATTGCCTGGCTTGGCTTCTGCTTCTGCGTGTATTTCGTTCACCAGCTGGCTGTCTCGACTTTCTTGAACGATCTGGCAGATGGTGCCTGCCATTTCTTTTACGACTTTCATCAGCTCAGTCAGCTGGGTTAAGATTTTCTCTTTCGCGTCGAGAGTTGAGTCAATTTTTCTCTCTTGTTCCCGCGAGAGATTTTGTTTGTTCATTGACTCAGACTCATAAGAGTCTGTGTTTCTTCTTAGATGATTTACATTCCCCCAATATGCATCCTCCCTCGGGGGATGAAGCTTTCAATTTTTACGGACGAAACTTTTAAACAAGTCATCTGCAACTCGCACCATTCTATGTATGTTGTTTTCCTCAGCTAGGGTATAGAGACTCATTTGAACATTTGGGGTAAGTTCTTCAAGGAAAGTTTTTGTGCAAATTTAGGGTTATTTTCGCCCAGCAGGTCGAAATTCTTGCGACTCATAAGAGTCTGTGTTTCTTCTTAGATGATTTACATTCCCCCAATATGCATCCTCCCTCGGGGGATGAAGCTTTCAATTTTTACGGACGAAACTTTTAAACAAGTCATCTGCGACTCGCACCATTCTATGTATGTTGTTTTCCTCAGCTAGGGTATAGAGACTCATTTGAACATTTGGGGGAAGTTCTTCAAGGAAAGTTTTTGTGCAAATTTAGGGTTATTTTCGCCCAGCAGGTCGAAATTCTTGCGTCCTAATACATCTTTGACTCTGTTTAAATATTCACTTGGGAGCTCATCACGCTGCATTCCCTTTTTGAATACATCTCTAACTCTCTGTCGGAGCGCGAGCATATAAGTTTCTTCGATATTGTCCAATAACAGCTGAAAGGCATTTACTTTCAGAGGTAAGTGGATTGATGACACCAACGTATTTGGTAAGATAGAAGCCAATAGCTCTCTGTCGGAGCGCGAGCATATAAGTTTCTTCGATATTGTCCAATAACAGCTGAAAGGCATTTACTTTCAGAGGTAAGTGGATTGATGACACCAACGTATTTGGTAAGATAGAAGCCAATAGACCCACTTTTTCATGCCCATCATCTATGTTGTTTAATTTAAATATCGTATTAACAGCGCTTAGCCAGGATACGACCTCATATGGGTCGAAGAGGGGGAGTTGGCTGGAGGTTAAGTTGCTAAAAAAAAATCTGAGGAGATTTGTTCCCGCGCTGACGCTTTGGTCGTGTCGCTTGGCGCGAAGTAGTCGACCTAGGTGACTCAGGTTGTTCAGCTTCGGAGGAGGAGGAGTGGACGTCTCCTTCCATGGGGGAGAGAGGAGGCTGCGGGGTAAGTGACTTTCTATTCCCCTTCGCCGTTGAATGTGATGCTCTCGCCCGACTCGTTTTGAGTCGCTGAGTGAGTTTCTTCGTTGCGACCATAATTTTAGATATAACAAAGAGACTTTGTTTTAAGTTTTTGAGTCAACTTTTAAGCCTTAAAGTTCGTTAGGAATTTTTGTATGTTTGGAGCCGCTCTTCCAAATTTTTGTGCCGGCTTCTTCTACTGCAACAGCTTTTTCTCTTTTTCACAGTTTATTGTTTTTCTTTTAAAATTTTCTTTCACTAAGTTTATTCTTCACGGTTACCAGTAGAAATTTGTTTTTAGCACTAATTTTGAAAACACTTTTTAATTCTTTTATTTACGATTTATTATCACAATTCACTTTTTTTGTTTTTCGCACAGTTAATATTAACCGGATTGATTTTTAATCCCTATCCGATTGATTACACTATTTATTAATAGAAATTTAGGCCCTATTCAGAAGGTAGAGGTTTCTTGGAGATTTCTCTAAAGTGTCAATCAAAAAGTGTCACTCTCTAAGACGCCAGAAAGTATGAGCCGAGATACTCAGGTTACTCAATTAATAGTAATCAACCAACGTGATAATAAAAAGATCTGACACTTTAGTCATTTATTAAACAAAGGAATATTAAATATTATTATCAACAATGAAATATCAGTGCCATCAGGGCTATATAAGACATATAATTTGACTAATGAATCTCGCAAATTATATAAAAGTAAATATATAGAACCCGACACAAATCTTAAATATGACCTCTCTTCACCGAGGTAAGTTCTACAGTCCCGATTCAGCTTGATGCTTGCTCCTTTCCGGGTCCTTGGTCTTACAATTCAAATTTGGCACCTCCCATTTGAGGGGGTGGAGAGTCTTTAACAGTTTTTATACTAGAGCCCACTTAGTAACAGGACTGCTATTTCAATGACTTTAGCGAACTTTGTGTGCGAATGAGGTATGTACACAGGTGCACATCTCTCTATGACATACATGCAGATGTCTTACAGGCTCGTACCTAATAACCTCCATGATATTATTGCATATATATATAGACCCTGAACCTACAATATATAATATAAGAATAAACTGTTGATATATAATAACTATGTATATATCCCTTGTAACTCCACTTCCCGTAGGAAACGATATAGTGGATATATAGCACGTAGCCATACCGCGAGCATGATAATATATCAGCAACTACTACTATATAGTATAGATACTTAGATATACTTATATTATATATATATGATCTTATATCAGACTAATATATATTAATCATATACATAGTGTTCAGCGTCTGTTATAGCCGTCATATGTATCTAAGAACACTATTAAGCTACCGTAAAACGGAATACATTGCTGAATTGCTGCTTGTCCAAAGTTTGCCCTGGAAATGTTAACAATAAAAAAAAAAAAGAAAAAATATAAAAATAAAAAAGATAAAAAAATGATAATCTTCAAAAAACTACAATAGCTTACTCAGCGAAAAGGCTTACTATTTTTGGAATCCTGGTAATATCTGCACATAAGTAAAACTCCATGCTGAAAGAAAAATGAATAATAAGATAAAAATTAGTTGTTAATAATTTATAGTAATATGATTAGAAGGAGTATTTAGAGACCCTTTTATTGGTTTTACTCGTTAAAATAAATACGGACCTTCTATTAAATTTTGCTTTGTTTTGTTTTTTATCTAAAAGAATACCCGCAGGGTAATTTCCGCACCAGATGGCATGGAGTCGTGGGTCTCTCGGCATAAGGGAACTACGGCGTGTAGGACTAATTCCCCCCCTCCGGGGAGGGTCTCCCGGAAACCCACAGCCTCTTTCAGCGTATCTTGGGTTGTCGCGGGCTTCACATACGGGTTCCTTCCGCCCCTCCCCTTCTACGGGTATGGAAAACGTCTCCCCTCATGTCCCCCGTCGGCCTCGAGATAGCCCAACCATTAATTACCATAAGAAATCTAAAGCAAAATTTAATAGAAAGTCTTATTTTTATTTTAACGAGGAACCAATTAAAAGGTCTCTAAATAGGGCCTATCTAATCATATTACTCTAATTATTACAAATAAAAACAATAATTTTTGCTTTTTTCTTTGATTTTACATCTACATATCTTATGTGGTTGAAATTTTACCAGATGTCAACCAAATGTATTCCTTTTCGCTGTAAGTATTGTAATAAAAAGAATAATTTTTGTTTTTTTTTTTTTTTTTTTTTTTTTTTGCTC
>JABUQX010029004.1:32500-37500 GCA_015478945.1 Trachelipus rathkii
ATATATATTCTCATATATATATATTTCATCAGCTGTCCCTAGGTTCCCCAGAACTGGTGGTAAGGTATGCAAACATGCACCAGAAATTCAAGGCATGCATAAGAATTTCTAGGGCATAAATATGTGTGATAGCAGGGTCGCCTCTTAAATATATATATATATATATATATATATATATATATATATAGTATATATATATATATATATATATATACTACTATAAGCAATCAATATCTTATTACGTAGACGTGTATTCCTTCTTCACTAAAAATAACATCAAACCCAGTTTGTTCTCCCATAACACAGAACCTGCCATCCCTAAAACATCCAGTCTGTTCAACAGAACATAATCTGTCCACCTTAAAACTTCTAGTCGGTTGACACTGTTCTCTCATTACAAAATCTGCCTTCTCTAAGATCCGCAATGTCCTCACTAAAACATCCAGTCTGTTCTCTGTTAACATAATCTGCCCTCCTTAAAACACCTTGTCTGTTTCTCGATAAGAAATCTCTCCCCCCTCAAATATTCAGTCTGTTCACTTGGTTCTCCCTTAAAAACAAATGTTCCCTCCCCAAACACACAATTTTCTCCTTAAAACACCCACACTCATCTTCAATAACATAATTTGCCCTCGATAAAAACACCCAATCTCTGCTCATTAAAACAATTAATCGGTTTCACACACACACACACACACCTACACACACACACACACACACACACACACACACACAAACACACACACACACGGAAAATAGTTTGAATATCTTTATAAAGAATCCAGGAATAAAAAATTTTCACATAAGCGTCATGTTATAAATTTTTATCAATTTCCCTTAAAAATAAATAATATGCATTCAAATCCTGTTTTCAAATATGTTTTAAGCGAAATCTCTTTAAATAAAGATATAAAATTACCAATCTCAATTTGAGGAGGAGAGAGAGAGAGAGAGAGAGAGAGAGAGAGAGAGAGAGAGAGAGAGAAGAATTTTCTCCATCCTTCAAGTTCTTGGAGTTTTCATTCGATTATTTTTTTTTTTCGCTAGCGAACCTTACCAAAAAAAAAAGGTATATGTCGCCTCTATAAGCAGACAAAATACTTGACTTCAAGATATAACGAGTTCAAGACAAGCCAACCACTTGTCTACAGATTTCGTGATGCTCTCCAAGATGTTCTTCACTTTGCTCATGTCCCAGTTTTCCTGATGGCAATGAGTTCGATCGGTCATGTGTTTGTCAAACGTACTAATATTACGTGTCTGCATGTAAATAAGTTAGATAAATCAAGCCTTGAGCTTGAATCTTAAAAATTCAGAGATTTCATATTGACTTTGGTTTAGTTGTAAAACATAGCGGAACAAGCAGAGATAAACACCTTCCCCACTATATATGCCTCACCTACTCTCTCTCTCTCTCTTATATATATATAATATCTCTCTCTTTATCTATATAAAAATATCGGGATCTTATTACCATATATATATATATATATATATATATATATATTCTTTATATATATATATATATATATATATATATATATATTATATACTATATACTCTATACAGTGATGATAAACTAGTAAAAATAAAAGAGGTGCGAGGATGGACCAAGTGCCAACACATTCATCCTGATAAAAGACAATTTACTGAATAATTAATTATAATAAATTATGAATGTACAAAAATGTCAGAATAAGGCAAAATATCATAAGGAGACAAACTTGTATGTTTCCTTCTTATTGAGTTGGAAGTACATTGCTAAAATAATATGTCGGTGCCTCAAATTGAATAATTATAAATTACAATTTTATAAGTAACAATATTTGTCAAATATGTTCAAGTAAACAGTAATATAATTTGTCAAATATTATTAAATACAAAATTGTTTGTAAAAAATCGTTAATCGAAAATGCTGTAATCCCAATCTCAATTTACGTCAGGTAACTTCAAATTCAAATCTTACTGTTTCAAATACAGAACGTTTTAATCAAACGTAACTCAAATTTATTAATCGTTATTGAAACTTGTCGCTTTTGAAATTCGGCAACAAATTTGTCAAACGATACTCAAATTTGACAAATACAATTCAAATTTGTCAACCAGAGTTTTGTAATTCAAGAAAAAGAAATGAAAATAGCAACCTTAACCTTATATATATATATATATATATATATATATATATGTATATATATACTATATATATATATATATATATATATATATAACATATATATACATATATATATATATATATATATCATATATATATATATATTTTAAAGAAAAATTCACCTCACGGGCATAGCCCTATTCAGGAAGACTTTCTAGGTAATTTATACCTAGGATCCGAACTAGGATTCGAACCCGCGACCTTTGCCATGCGACTCCGTCGCTCTATATATATAATAATAACTATACTATATATATATATATATATATAACAATAATAATATATATGTAATATATATTTAATATATAATATATATATATATATGTATATATATATATATATATAACTTGAACTGTTATTAGAAACATGATTTGCTTCTACCTTATCATGTCTTTACACATATATATATATATATATATATTTATATATATATATATATATATAATAACCTTAACATATATATATATATATATATATATATATATATATATATATATATATATATACTTATGTAATGGTGATAACTGTAATATATATATATATACTATATATTTACATTATAAGCACTTAACCTTAGAGAAACAATCAAGAAAATGGATCAAAATCATGAGGGAGTATTAGAAAGAGAGGGGAGATTTGGGGGAGGGAGGGGAGAGAACGCCTGAAAAGGAATGTTGGAGAATGAGGGGAATGTGGAGAGAATGGGGGATTTAGTCAAGGGAATAGGTTGACTGGGGGGGGAATAGAATGAAGAAAACGAAATAAAAGAACTTCATTGATAAGTAAAAAGGACAGAGAGGGGAAGGAGGGGGTTCCCCTTAATGGGGGGAATGAGGGGTTAGAGCAAGGAGAGTTAGGGAGGTACCAGGTAAGGGGTAATGGGGGAACGGGTAAGTCCATAAAGGAAGGTCGACCTTTAGAGAAGAGGGTAAAGAAGTCCCTTTGTCGCAAGCAATAAAAGAACAAATGAAACAACGCCACAACCAACTAATATAATAATAATAATAATAATAATAATAATAATAATAATAATAATAATAATAATAATAATAATAATAATAATAATAATAATAATAATAATAAAGGTGAGAGGAAGAAGAAGAAGAAGAAGAAGAAGAAGAAGAAGAAGAAGAAGAAGAAGAAGAAGAAGAAGAAGAAGAAGAAGAAGAAGAAGAAGAAGAAGGATTATTATTATTATTATTATTATTATTATTATTATTATTATTATTATTATTATTATTATTATTATTAGCGGCGTTAGGTGTGAGAAGAATTGATAAAATGAGGAATGAACGTATTAGTAAGTTGCGAGGTGTGAAGAAAGGGGTAAATGAAAGAATAAATGAAAGTACGTTGAGATGGTTTGGTCATGGGGAAAAGATGGATTATAGTCGGTTTCCTAAGCGAATGTATAGTGGTGAGTGTGTTGGGAATCGACCGACTGGGAGACCGAAAAAAAGTGGATTGAATCAGTAAGATACCTGGAGAGAAATGCGAGTTTGGCAGAGGTGAGAAGAATGGTGCATACTAGGAGTGAATGGCGGGGTTTTGTGGGGGGGGGGGGTATGGTTTGGCCCACCCGGACCAAGGGATGAACCCCACATTGACGAAATGCCACCGTGAGGATACCATCCCTTGGTCCCATTGAAACTCAGGTGAATTTTCAATTTCGACGAGTTCTGCAAAAGAGTATAAAAGGGCGGTAAGGTTGTGCGTCATATTCTTCTACTACTTTTCTGTTTCTGTGCATGCTACGCACCTTACCCCCAGTCTTGGGGAGAGAAGGTGGGTGATAATGATGAATTATTTTATGACTTATCATTGGATAGGGCAAGCACAACTATACAAAGAGCAAACGCTTTCACAACTTCTCTCAAGAATTCAGGTCTTTAATTTGAAATGTTAGGAATCCGTTGAAAGTTAAGTTAATAAATGTTCATCTCACCCTTAGCTATCTAGTTTATCCAGTGAATCATTGAGTTTCTAAGTTGTCAAACCTCTGGAAACACATTTTCAAGCTTTCTCAACAATGTAAACTTCAATCGACTTGAATTATCTTCTATGCAAACGCCAAGAAACATTTGAACAAAAAATACACTGCACGCCTTACATCTCTCACAAAATCTAAACACAAGACAGCAAGCTAACTTTTTTGCTTTTGCTTCACTTTCTTCGATATTACTATTTTATTTTACATTTATAAAAATACAACTATTAACTACTATTATTACAACTACAATAACTAACGCTTGCAACTACTACTACTACTACTACTACTACTACTACTACTACTACTACCACAGTATAAACCGAGAACTAATGCAAACTAAACTACACTACCACTAAAATTTTAAAAATATGACAACTACGACTAATTACAACTACTTACTACTAATACTACAACTACTATTACAATGAAAGTTTTTTAAAATGGTTCTATATCACTATTACTACTATTACAAAGAAAGCTTTTTTTTAAAATAATTCTATCTCACCATTTCTACTACTACTACAACTACTATCACAAAGAAAGACTTTTTAAAATGATTCAATCTCTCATTTATAAATTATTTATATTTGACTTCATTCATTTTCATGAAAGACGATTTTAAAAATTAATAACAGTTAATCCTTGACTAGAGCACACACACACACACACAATATATATATATATATATATATATCTAATATATATATTATATATTATCGCTCATTTATATATTTTCTAAATAACATATATATCTATATATATATATATATATATATATATATATATATAATCTAATATATATATATATTTATATAATATATAATAATATATTATATT
>JABUQX010029004.1:42500-55000 GCA_015478945.1 Trachelipus rathkii
AAATTATCCATTCTTCAAAATTTTAAAAAGAATGAGAATAGTATTAAGAAACAAATTATTATCTTTTGTTTTAAAAAACATCAAAAATTGAAACTTTTATAAATACCTTAATGTATAAAGCTCAAAAAAAATTATCAAAATTTAAAATTTGCTCCGTTATTTTTAATCTTTTATAGCAATCCACCCAATTTTTATGAATATTTTAGGGTACTAGCGCAAATGGTCGGAAAAGGGTTGAAACAACATCAAAAAAATTTCCTGTACAGCCCACAACAGGTCAGGTTAGGTAAGGTTTGGTTAAGTTGCTTGTATGGATTCGTTAGAGAAACCAACAGATCCAGATTTTTTTTCGTTAGTGAAGCATTTGTAGAGCATTTAAATGATTTTTTTTCCATATTTTAGAGTAGATAACAATTCTAAGAGTTACACATCTTTTATTTACAAAAAATATTTCACATCCCTAATTATTATTTGAAATTTGGGAATCACATTCCCAATTTTAATAGCCTGGACAATGAATGACATGTTCAAAGATAAAATATTCGATACATAGACAAATGTATTATTAAATAAAAATCGAAAGTTGTGGGACTTATTCTATCTACTCTCAAACTTTCATAAAAAATGTATTATTATTATTATTATTATTATTATTATTATTATTATTATTATTATTATTATTATTATTTTTATTAAATATTTTTTCCTCACGCGGACGAAATAGTTTTACACAGCGAATCACAAGGAATCAATTTAAACCCGTAGTGTATATATATAATACTGGAGAGAAAGGACTCTCTCTCTCTCTCCTCCTCTGGGGGCTCCTCCCCCCCCCCCCTCAGGGGCTTTTAAAAGGAGGGGGGGGTCCTGGTCCTCCTGGTCCTGGGGGGGGGCCCTCCCCCCTCCCCCTCCTCCTCCTCTCTCTCCTCCCTGCTGAACAGCACATTTGGGTAAAGCCCATGCCCTTGTAATATAATTTTATAAGAGCAACAAACACTTGCCCAAGTGGTTTCAACCACAGCAAACCACTAAACCAAAATATATATATATGGTTGTTACATATATATAGCAGAGTATATAGAAAGGAATATACAGTATGGAGAGAGAAAGTGGTATATATGATAAGATATATGTAGATGAGACATATATATGAGTATATATAAGGTATATATATATATAAGAATATATGGTAATAAATATATATAAGTATATATATATATATATGGTAAAAAGATAAATGGGAAAATCATCACTGAACCTACTGAAACTAGTTCTATACAAAACTAATGATGTGTCTCCAGTTTAATGTATCCTCATCCAAACTCCATCATAAAAA
Organism: Trachelipus rathkii; assembly: GCA_015478945.1. NCBI lineage: Eukaryota > Metazoa > Arthropoda > Malacostraca > Isopoda > Trachelipodidae > Trachelipus > Trachelipus rathkii. Next base: position 43,837 of record JABUQX010029004.1, read on the forward strand.
CTGGTAATTGTTTCCTTCTATTTAATTTGAAACATCACACTACTATTTACTAATAATTACTGATTACCATGATGTCAGATAGACAAGAACTATATTAGATAACTGTTACATTAGACATTGTCATTATTATTGTAATATTATTTAATATCTGTTTATAACCCAAAATATAATTTATTTATTTATGAGAAATTCAACTATTTGATACCTATACATTAAATACTAATCCATAAAAACACAAACATAATGTAATATCAACAATTTTACTAATTAATAACAATAATAATGCATCAATGAATAATAATTTACTAATAAATGCACACAAATTACACTATTATTATCATAAGAATATTGAGAACATTGATTGAGGTTTACTTACTATGTTGATGATAAAATATTATGAATATTGGTCATTATCATTATCTATCATTTTAACCACTATCTTAAACATACCAAGTAATTATACTTTTCTTACTCATTTCCTCACTCCTTACAATCTATTTTTCAACTAAAATAACCTATCCCAAGACAAAAACTAATGTCAATAAACAGAAATACACAATAACAATTTAATAACACTATGTAATAATAATGTTTAATAATAATAATGATAATACATCAATAACAATTTAATCAACTATCCTATTTATGAAGCAATGACTAATACTAACACACTGTAAGAACAATAATAATAATAATAATGTAATTTATCGTATTACGTATCTATATTATTTATTATTACTTATTTGATTGTTAACAGAGTCATTATTTCCATAATATGCATCATATTAACATTATTACAATATAGTTAATATGTTTATTATTACTATTTATTATTATTAATATTAAGCCCAAAAACAACAAGCTCAATAAAACTGCTTAAACAAGACTGAACAATTTTACACTATCCACTACTAGCACACAATTAACAATTATAATACTAATGTAGTCAACAACAATTAATGTAATTGTAATGTAACAATGATACTAACAAGATAATAATAATAATACTAATAATAATAACACATTAATTAAAAATAATAATAACAATATATCCAAGATGCAAATGATTCAACACATTGATATGGCACATATATCCCAATTAATAATAATATAATAATACTGTAATATAATGCACAAATATCAATGTAACAATAAGAATAATGTAATTAATAACAATATCAACAAATGTACTAACAACAATTTGTATAAACTAATAACAACAACAATTTACCAATGTACTTAATTTAACAATAATAAATTAATAACAACAATGTAATAATAATTAACAATATTTATTGAGCTGTAAATTTATAATTAAAATGTTACCGTTTACTACCTGAACACCCATTAAAAGGAGAGTGCAATATCCCTTTCTCCCAATATCTATAAACAAAGTTCCATCCCCCTCAAAAATAGCATACGACCTTCCCCCCGATGCCCTCAACCGCCACCAACCTATTTATATATATACAAAAGATGACTTTCCCAATGCATAATTACTTGTATCCTGTGTCCATCCACCTTTAGTTATATATATATATATATATATATATATATATATATATATATATATATATTTATATGGGCAGTTATAGTGATATATAAGGTTATATATATATATATATATATATATATATATATATATATATATATATTTATATTAGATATATATATATATATATATATATATATATATATATATAAGTAAAAAAACATAATAATACAGCCATAATTAGCTTGTTTCTTAAATATATGGTTTAGGCTATATACTGAGAACGTGCGTGCGGTCATTAAGATATATATATATATTATTAGAGAGCATATATATATATATATATATATATATATATATATATATATATATGTTATATATATATATATTAGATATATATATATATATATATATATATATATATATATATATATATATATATAATAAATTAAACCGTAAAAGGAAATATTAATTATTTGTCTCGTTATGTAAATTAAAACTTAGCAGCGGTCTACGAATTCTTATCAGGTCCAATCAAATTTCCGGTCCTAAAGAATTATCAAGTAGTAGCATTTAGTTCCTAAAACATACTCTGCTGGTGCGCCGTTGTTTTATTTGTCAAAAATCTCTAACGCCTGCAGAGTGCCGCGAGCTTGTCCCTGCACTTCGTTTTGCTCCCTCTCCCCTCAGGAACTCCCCCACGGAGTAACCTCCGGGCTGCTAGCCTCTCCAGCGGTGCCCTACGAGTTAAGAAAGTTAAAGCAGATGATATATATATATATATATGTTATATATATAGAGTGGTATATATATATATATATATATATATATATTATATATATATATATTATTTATGCTATGCATATATATATATAATATATATATATATATATGGCAACCTGATACCTGACAACCTGTATGTTTGAATTACTTTGATTTATGAACTACAGAAGTAGATACTTTACAATCCCCTCTCTCTCTCTCTCTCTCTCTCTCTCTCTCTCTCTCTCTCTCTCTCTCTCTCTCTCTCTCTCTCTCTCTCTCTCTCTCTCTCTCTCTCTCTCTCTCTCTCTCCTCTCTCTCTCCCTCTCTCTCTCCTCCTCTCAGTTCATATGTATTTGTTTTAATGAGTACACAAAGTGTCGCTGTCTCAAAGCACTCTTTCTTCCCTCAATATGACCATTTTGCAGAATTTTAATTAATATATATAGAGTATATATGGTGTTATATATATATATATATTATATATATATATATTATATATATATATATATATATATATAGCAGAGTATATAAAGAAAAGATATATATATACATGGCCATCATAGTTATATTTAGATTTGATTATATATATATATATATATATATATATATGCACCGATTCGTTACCCTTTACTGAAAACGGAATTATTTTTTTGACTCAACGGAGTAACGGACTCGTTACTTTTTATTTCATGTAACGCTCCGAATAAGTTTTTTTTAGTCCGTTACATTTTGTTTGACTTTCTTTGAATGTTGATAACCAATTGACCACCCCGATCAAGCTAAAAAATTCTCCGTTTATATATGCGATATAGCAAGAAAGAAGAAGAAGAGTGGCATATATATATATATATATATATATAATATATATATATAAGTATATATATATATATATATATATATATATATACATATATATATAACCCTTTTATTTAAGTTTTTTTTTTCACATATTGTTATTATATGATACTAGTAATAAATTTCCAAAGTGTGAAATAAAACGTGTGGGCTTTTTTAATAATCTTCTTTTTTAATGCCAAAAAAAAAAAAATTATTTATTTAATAAAATCATATTTTTTAAGCATCGTACGTTTGGCAGTTACCGGGAGAACGAGAAGACTCGGTAACATTTTCTGAAATGCAAAATCTTATTTAGAAAAACTTAAACAAGAGAAAAAGTTACGGCAAAGTATATCCATCTAGGTTAGGTATATAGGGTTTACTATCGTCATTCATATGGGTTAGGTTATGATTAGAAGCTCCTTTGTTAAGTATATCACAGAATCAATACATGAAAAAATCAACAAAGGATCGAATTTACTCCCGAAACTTATTTTTTCCCCTACCTTAAATTCTTTCAATGTGTTTTTTAACACTAAAAACGTTTTCTCTTTCTTCAGCTAAAGCTTATACAAGTTCTTGCTTACTTTATTGCTTAATTTTACCGCTAGCACCCTTAGGTATCTTTCTTAATAACATTTAATTTATTGTTAGTAATCGCTGCAAACAATGTATGAGAAATAAAACAAAAATTAAGAGCAAAAACACAAAACACCACTTAACCCATAACCTCTGAGTGGCGCGTCCGGCTATGTACGGCGGCGCGGCCGGCGAGGCGTGAGCTGGCGGCGGGCGCGGCGGCGCAGCGGCGCGGCGCAAGGGGCGGCGCGGCGCGAGCAGGTAGAGCAGGTAAGGCGGCGGGTTAAGGCTAGCGAGTGCGCGGCATGTTATAGGTGTTATATATATATATATATATATATATAGTTGAAATTTCCTTTGTCTTTGAAAATAAAGAATGCTGGCTAGTTTTGTATCTACTCTATAAATCAATAGCTTTGACAGGAGCAGACTCCAAAATTAGTTCATATTTGATACGTGAATACTCAAGTACCTGTTATTATCGAACCCTTTAAATTATTCAAACCAAATTTAAAAATTACACTTTTGCTTCAAACTACCCCAAGTATTAAAAGTTCTAAATTGTATATCTTCTAAATTCCTTTATATTTATAAATTTAAACTGTAGAAATTGTAAGCTTTTGAACAATTAATAAAAATATAATAATACCTGAAATATGCAGGTGATCTTCTCAATTAGCATATATATATATATATATATATATATATATATATATATATAGTATATAGCATATATATAAGGAGGTATATATATATATATATGCCATATATATATATATATATATATAAAAGGTGGGTGAGTATATATATATATGTATATATATATGAGTCTCAAAAAGAAAAACAAAAATTTAAAAATCCGAGAAAGTTCCACGACTCAATAAGCTATGAAGTTCACCAATACCACAGGCAAATATTATAGTCCCAATTTCACATTATTAAAAACAAATTTGAAGATACAATTTCATAGCACACGAACATGTTTATCGTGGGTCTGCCCCCTAACCCCCCTAACCCTGTGTGGTGAAAAAAAAATATTATACTTGGTACCAAGCTCAAATCAAACATTTTAGTGCTCTGGCTAGAAATGGGTTCCAAGCTTCCAAGCTGATGTAATGAAGGACATATAGATAAAAATGTTATAAAAATGAGAATTTGGGAGACTCAAAACTTCTTTCCATTTCCCAATGTCATTACTCGAGTGAATTATTTTTTTACGCTTCTGAAAATGCCTATTTCCAGCTCATTTCAAACACTCATGTTTTGTCAACACATGGCTATATATGATAGTGATATAGTATAGGGTATATATATATATAGTTATATATATACAAGATAGTTAAGGTTACATATATATATATATATATATGGGCGGTTATATATGGCGCATATATATATGATAGCATATATATATATATATATATATATATATATATATATATATATATTCGTCCAAGAACAATAATAATAAATAAATAGGTTTATTTCCACTAGACATATGAAAAGCTATAACAAAGTAAAACAATAGAGTGCCAATGAAGGGGAAAAGGAACAGGGGTGCCACAAGGGAGTGCCAAGTCAATGGGGGGTATGATGGGGTTCCTCCACACAGAAAAAGAGATTAGACGGTCTATTTATAATACGAGTTTAAAATCGGGGATTAATTTTTGAATGGAGAGAAACTATCATTAAGTGGTGGGGGTAGGGGAGAGGGGTGGGTATCACTTGGGGGGAAAGGGGGGGGATTGTAAATGAAGTCGCTTCGAAAGCGTTAAGAGAGAACCAAAGTCTTCCTAAGCCTTCGGATTACCTTCATCACAGGAGAAACTCAACTTGTGTGTGTGTGTATGTGTGTGTGTGTGTGTGTGTGTGTGTGTGTGTGTGTGTGTGTGTGTGTGTGTGTGTGACATGCATTCGAAGTGGCCAATGAACAGTTTTACAAGAATGGTAATGACCTTAAGTGCTTAAGTGACGAAAGAATATAACGAGATTGAACCACAAATTCCTATGTTTTTTTTAACACCAGTTTAAAAACGAAATCCATTGCGATCACACCACAAAGACAAATCACAAAACGAATGGGACCAAGTACAAAACATAAACATATGACGACATTACAAGTACAAAACAGAAACGTACGACGAAATTGTACAAAAAACAAACATATGACGACATTACAAGTACAAAACAGAAACGTACAACGAAATTGTACAAAACACAAACATATGAAGATATTACAAGTACAAAAACAGAAACGTAAACGAAATTGTCATTGTGGCCAAAAACACAAACATATGAATACATTACAAGTACAAAATAATAGAAACGTACAACGAAATTGTACAAAAATACAAACATATGACGACATTACAAGTACAAAACAGAAACGTACAACGAAATTGTACAAAACACAAACATATGACGACATTACAAGTACAAACGGAAACGTACGAAGAAATTGTACAAAACACAAACATATGACATTACAAGTACAAAACAGAAACGTACGACGAAATTGTACAAAACACAAACATATGACGACATTACAAGTACAAAACAGAAACGTACGACGAAATTACAATCATAAAAACACAAATGTATGATATATAAAATATAACTAAAAACCATAACTAACCAATACAAAAAAAACAAACATAAGTGACATTGTAAGTACAAAACAGAAACGTACGGGACGAATATTACAATCATAAAAACACAAATTATGATATATAAAATATAACTAAAAACCATAACTAACCAATACGAACAAAAAACAAACACGAATCACAAACATGCATAAACCAAAAAAATATATATCGCAAAATCTCTATCAAGAACAAAGCTAAACAAATATGCACAACAAAAATACAATTTCAAAATATGCACAAAGAAAGACCATGACACAACTCAATAACAGATGAACTCATGTCCCAGAACAACAACAACCAAAAAAAAAATGTGCCTGCTAATAGATGATTCTTCTAAGTTCTAACCAACACACCAGGAACATTCAAAAAGGTAATAGTCCTCCAAATATATTCGGTTAATCGAGTTGCTAGGCAACATATTTCGAAACAAAAAAAAAATTCAGTCAATTAGAATTCTCTCCTCTCTCTCTCTCTCTCTCTCTCTCCTCTCTCTCTCTCTCTCTTATATACAAGATATATATGAGTATAGGGAAGAGCAGCATAAGGTGCTATTATTGGGAGCATTGTTATATGGCATTTATATATAGTATATAGTTATGCTATTAAGGCATATATATGTATGGCTATATATATATATATACATATATATATATTATTATATATATATATATATATATATTATACATATAAATTGTGAGGTGCAGAGCACCCCGTTTCAGCGTTTAGAAAACCCAGGTCTGAGAGACTGGGGTGGGAGTGAGAATGTGAGCAGCCACTCCCTGGCTAACTTTAGCTTCGTCGCAATTCCAGATAAAAGAATGAGACAGTAGTGTGCTTTGCTACCAATGGGAAAACTTCCCGGCATTCCGCGATAGGTCTGGCCAGCCAGCGGATTTAGCCGTTAGGCTCCGCGTAACTAGGGGTTGGGAAAGGAAAAAACGAGCTTCGTTTTTTTCCTTGAAAAACCGTTTTTTCAAGAAAACACAGCCTGAAAAACAAGTAAAAGTTTCTTGTTTTTTTCTGTTTTTTTCTGACTGTTGTTGAATTTACATGTTTGAACAATTATATTTATAAATTTTAGCAAATATGCTCTAATTTGGACATGTTTTGGTTCAATTTCTTACAAGGTGGAAGCCCCTGAGTTTGTGTTCAAAATTTTTATATGTTTTCCATATTTTTATTTTTTATATTCTGAATTTTGATATTCATAATATTTTGTTTATGGCTTCATTAAGGGGATGTTTCAATTTTTGGCTGGGGCTGGTCCCCGTTTTCAGCCCCACCTAAAAATGGACATAAAATTCGGAATTTTCAGCCGATGTTGATATATAAACACCAAATGTAGCTTTTTGCCCTCTAAAACGTTGTTTTCTGGTGTGTTTTTCTGTGACTGTAGTCTTTCTTTTTTCCATTTTTCAAAATCCATGTTTTTGACAATTTTCTCAACTTTCAGATTTTTTTGGGAAATGACTTCAAACTTGAAATATGCATAGATTGGTCCATTACCAACAATTAGCATTGATGATTTTTCGATATTTTGATTTTTGTGCTCCAGCTGTCCAATCTCCAAACTCATTTTTAATTTGAAAAGTGAAAAATTTACATATTTTTTTTCTTACTCATCCTATCAACATCAAATTTCAGGGCTTGTACAATCAAGCAAGATGCATCTTCTTTTTTACTTAGATAATTTCTTTGTATATGCAATAGGTTTGGATTTGTTCTTGTGAATAAATTTTCAAAAAAAAATTTTTTGAAAATTTTTTAACATTTTTCTTTTGAGTATACAAAAAAATACCATCTCAGTAAAAGATGCATCTTGGCCGATTGTACAAGCCCTGAAAATTTGATGTTGATAAGATGAGTAGAAAAAAATATGTCAACTTTTTCACTTTTCAAATTAAAAATGGGTTTGAAATCTGTGATAAACGCTGAGCACAAAAATCAAAATATCGAAAAATCATCAATGCTAATTGTTGGTAATGGACCAATCTATATTTCACCAAAAAAATATTTCCCCAAAAAAATTCTGAAAGTTGATATGGAAAATTGTCAAAAACATGGATTTTGAAAATTGAAAATTTGAAAGAATGACTACAAGTCACAGAAAACACCAGAAAACAACGTTTTAGAGGGCAAAAAGCTACATTTTGGTGGGTGTTTATATAGTCAAAATCGGCTGAAAATCTTGAATTGTCTCATTTTTATGGAAATTAGCTACGCCAGAGTGGACATTAATCCCTCCCCCTTAATAATGTTTTCTTACTATAATAGCTCAGTAACATTTTTTTATCAAATAATTATTTCAATCAGAATTTAAAAAAATGCCACGTGCAAAAGTCGTGACCTGTACTTTTTAAGGAAATAAAAGGTAGTAAGGCCCCCATGTAATATAACTTTTGTTGTTTAGACGTTGCAAAACTAGTATTTATTACTCATAATCCAGAACTAGGAAATTCTGAAAATTTGCCAACTGAGAGAGATGATTATGCTAAGGCAGCTAAGCTTAAGAGTCCTGTTACTGCCCCTGCTCCTTCACCACTGTCATTCTCACACGATACTTCATACGACTGAGATATCAGACATATCAAAATTAAATGTGGCTGATCACGCTGATGAGCCCAGTGATAATGAGCTTGACAGTAGTCACAGCACAGTAGTCAGAACTCAGTAGTGACTGGGGTCTGGGGAGTGGGGACTAGTGATTAGTGAATCAAAAGTTGATATTCCAAAGCCAAATATTCAATTTAGTCATTCACTCATCCTCCTTCATTTACAATCTTGGTATAATTTTTTAATTTCAATATTTTTATTATTTCATTTGCATCCCTTAAGTCACTTTTGAGTTTTGTCATTCAGACTCATTCTATATAAATATAATATACATTAATATTTAAAAGTAAATTATAAATATGATTATATGATACAAATGTAAAATACATAGTTAAATTAGTAAAGTAGAAGCCTACAAACAGCAGTCTGCAAGCTACAACCTACTGTAAATTGTAACGAAAACAATTGATAAAATATAAGAGAAAGGTAGTTCTGCTATTTTATAAATCATAATGGAATATTTGTTTAATTTCAAGTATCCTTATATTTGAAAAATGAAAATACTCAAGTAAAATATCATATTAGCCTCTTTATATTTTTAAAAATACATTTAATGAAAAAAACGAAAAAAAAAAACGAAAAAAACATGAAAAAAACACGATTTGAAAAAAACGGTTTTTTCCCAACCCTACTCACAACCCAAGGACCATACTTAATGGGTCCCATTGTAAGTTCTGCTTTTCCTAGAAGGCCAGCGACCCCCGGGGGAAGACAGTTTTATATATATATATATATATATATATATATAGCAGCGCTACAGCAGCAGCATATGAGCAGAACAGCAGCAGGAGCATGGCAGCATATGTAAAGAAATAATATATATATATATATATATATATATATATATATATATATATATATATATATATATCACGGTCAAAGCTGAAATTCGGCCCAATAACATAATTAATTAATTATGCACTTGTAAGGCTTACATTCCTGAGAGAGGCAAAAGCTGGTAGAAATAAAACAAAGCTTTTTATAATATTTAAATTTTTAAATTACTGATTCCAGATTGACCATCTTTGGTTATCCCTAAAAGTTGCTAAAGGGTGCCATGGCTTATAAGAACTGATGATGGCATCGGGGCTGCTCGTGAACGACACAGTGGAGACAAGACAGGGCCAGTGCCTGCTCGAGCACTCTCATAACGGCTTAAAAATTAATATTTTTATAGAGTCCTTGCAATTCTTTAATTAATAATCATTGGCATTGAATCTATTGCAAAGAAATTATATTATTTGTGATACTAATAAAAAGTGGCATAAATAAATGACTCAAGAACTCTTTCATTTGCCAAGCATCTTTTTTATTATTATTAATAGCTTTGATTGTTTTATAACAATAGAAGAAATCATTTCTGTATTATATATATATATATATATATATATAAAGAAAGAGTATATACATATATTTTTATATATTTATATATATATTGATATATATATATATATATATATATATATATATATATATATATATATATATATATATATATATATATATATATATAAATGAATCACGATGACGTGCTTTTTACCGGAGGAAAGATACCCGCATCACTTGGCGATTGTGCGATTATTGTCCCGTATATGGAACGTAGTCTATTTCTCTTGATATATATATAAAAGAGCAGCAGATATATAGCAAATATATAAAGAGTATATATATATATAGCGCGTATATATATATATATGATATATATATATTGTTATATATATATATATATATATATATATATATATACCATAGGCATAGGACGTATCCATAACGTAGTTACACAGACAAACACCTTATCAGCGCCGACCTGACGTTTAGAGATAACAAGGGATTTAAACGTCAGAAGGAGGGAAGGCATGAGAGAAGGGGGGGGTAAGAGTTGGGGGGTTTAAATTATGAAGAGGGGGAACGTCCCCCCATGGTGGAAAAAGAGGGGAATTGCCGAGAAAAAATTTTTCTTTAAAAAAGATAAATTGTATTACTTGCCAAACAATTTTTCAAAAATTTTATGGATACCTACATACCTTATTATTATTATTATTATTATTATTATTATTATTATTATTATTATTATTATTATTATTATTATTATTATTATTATTATTATTATTATACCTTTTGTTAAGTAACTGTTATTTATTATTATTATTATTATTATTTATACCTTTTGTTAAGTAACTGTTACGTGTATATGCGTGAGTGTAAGAGTGTTTAATGTTTATTTGTATAT
>JABUQX010029004.1:70000-72500 GCA_015478945.1 Trachelipus rathkii
TACCCGTGGAGTTAGATACCTGGCTTTCACCCAGGAGGCCCGGGTTCATCTCCCACAAAACATTCTTTTATTTTATTTTATTATTTATAATATATTTATACATATATATATATATATAGGGTTGTGAAAAAACGGTTTAAGTTTTTTTTTTGCAAAAAAAAAACGGTTTTTTTTAAAACAAAACATTTTTTTGTTTTTTTTAAAATTCAATTTTCATATATTAAAGATGTTTTTATAAAATCATACAGTATTACCAATACCCATCTTCTAGGCCCAAATATTGACTATTATTAATACGGCATTTTATATAAGCAATATTGTATATATAGATATATATATATATATATATATATATATGTGGCAGATTAACGTTGTGGATGTATATATATAGTATATAGTTATATATATATATATATATATATATATATATATATATATATATATATATATAATTAATATTTTTATAATATATATATATGATCAAAAAAGGATGGTATAACAGGTGGTTTTGGGGTGTCAAGAGAAAATGAGAAATGGTAGGAAGCTGATTTCTGTGAGGAGAGAGGTGTGTAAGTAATACTTTCTTTAAACACAAGAAAGTATCCATAAGTATATACTAGAGTAAGTGTAGATAGAGATGGTATCGAAGTGAAAAGTATGATTGATTTTGTGTTGGTGAAGAAGGGGATGTTGAAGTATGTGTTGGATGTTAAATCAGTGAGGGGTTTAGGAATGGGATTATCGGATCATTATGTTGTTCTATGTAAAATTAAGTTAGTGGGGACTTGGATGGAGAGGAAGGTGATACGGAAGGAAGAGGGTAAAATTAAGAGTGAGAAGTTTAGTGAACAAGGTAATAAGGATAAGTATGTAAGAACGCTCGCAAGTAAATCAGTTGAATGTGAACAAGCTGAAACCAAATGAATGAAGCAATTGTTAGCAGTGCAAAAGAAGTGTGTGAATGTAAAGTAGGAAGTAAGAATACGAACAGTGAGTGGTGTGGAATGAATAGGTGATGCAAGTGGTTAAAAGTAAAATACTAAAAGCAAATGATGAAGTTTCAAAAGAAAGATGCTTGGAATTATATAAGGAGGAAAAAAAGAAATGCTAAAAGATGCGTACGTAAGAGAAAAGAAGAGGTAAATGAACAGTTTGAAGGAGGATGAATGGGGACATAAATAAGGAATAGGAAGCTCTTGGAAGGAAGCGAAAGGTTAAAAAAATTAGAATAAGGGGAACCTGCTCAGAATAATGAATAGGGATGGTGTTTTTGTAACTGATGAAATAGATGTATAATATTGGCAGTAATGAAGAGGTGATAGTGACTGTGTGTGTGGGTTTGATGGTGCAAGTAGAATAGGTATTTTGGGGATGAGGTTATTTAAAGCAAAGAAGAGAAATGGGTAGGGTGAGATAGCTGAAGAATGGTAAATCTGCAGGTATAGATGAAATTACTGGTGAAATGATCAAACAACGGAGGCAAGTTTTCTGATTGATTGATCTTTGAAGTTGTAAAATAAAGCGTTTATGGAGGGTATAGTTCCGAGGGATTGAAGGAGAGCAGTAAATAGTACCCTTATATAAGGGTAAAGGAGATAAAGGGAACTGTAGAAATTATAGGGGAATTAGTTTATCGAGTGTTATAGGGAAGAAATATGTTGGTATTTTGGTCGAAAGAGTGCGCCGAGTGACTGAAGGACTGATTGGTGAAGAACAAGGTGCGTTTAGGTGTAGTAGAGGATGTGTGGATCAGATCTTTACATTGAAGCAAATGATAGAGAAAATGAGGCAGAAGAAGAATAAATTGTATTTAAGTTTCATGGATTTGCAACAGGGGTATTGATAGGGTTAATAGGAAGCTCTATTTGCAGGTGTTAGTGATATTATATAGTGTTGGTGGTAGGCTTCTGAATGGAATCAAAAGAATGTATGACGATAGTGAGGCGTGTGTAAGAATAAATGGTGTCAAAAGTGATTGGTTTAGTATTAATAGCGGAGTGAGGCAGGTTGTGTTATGTCTCCTTGGTTATTCAATTTGTATGGATGGGGTTATGAAAGAATTGAAGGTGGACGGAAATGAAGTTAGAATGATGGAGAATGGAGATGAGGGGAGGGTGCCCTACACCTATTATATGTGGATGATTTGGCTTTGTGTGGCGAATTTGAAGAGTTTGAGAATTGGTAGAGAGATTTGGCACGGTGTGTAAAAGGAGGGGTTTGTAAGTAAACGTAGATAAGAGTAAGGTTATGGTTGTGAGTGAGGACAGTCCTCAGTGTGAAGTTATGTTAGATGGTGAGCAGCTGGAACAAGTGTCTGAGTTTAAATATTTAAGGTATATGTTGGATGCCAGGAAGGTGGCTGGTGCAATAAAATCGTTGGTGAATGTATAGAGACTAAGTCTTTAGAGTGCTAGGGTCTTACATGACGCTATGTTGTTACCTGTGTTATTGTATAGTAGTTAGACTATGGTCTGGAATAAGAAGTATAGATCTAAAGTTC
>JABUQX010029004.1:77500-80000 GCA_015478945.1 Trachelipus rathkii
TAATAATAATAATAATAATAATAATAATAATAATAATAATAATAATAATAATAATAATAATAATAAAATTGTTTTAATAATAATAATAATAATAATAATAATAATAATAATAATAATAATAATAATAATAATAATAGTCTACTTGCTTCCATTATAATAGTGCATAGCATTAGTATTTCGTTCCCTGGCCTACTTACATTACAATCTGAGGATTGTAAACCCCGTTTCCTAAGATTTTGAAATAGGCCCAATAATAATAAATATAATATAATTTCCTTGTTGGCTATTTTTAAAACTATAATAATAATAATAATAATAATAATAATAATAATAATAATAATAATAATAATAATAATAATAATAATAATAATTTGGGTATTTATAATAATTTGCCTTATCTGATTATGACAAGAGAATAATAATAATAATAATAATAATAATAATAATAATAATAATAATAATAATAATAATAATAATAATAATAAAAGGCCTATTGTCAACAAGTGAACCTTTAAAGAAAAAAGGATTTTTGGAAATTACTTTCTTTAAACCTTTTACTGGGCCTACCTAATTAGCAAAGTGCCCTATTAAGACTATTTAAAGATTGGCTTTCTGATACTAAATCATTACAAATGATTAATTTGAAGTCGAAAAATTTGTGTATCTTATATGATCAAAAAAGTAGGCTTTCGACAAAAAAGGAGGATTAATAATTTTTGGGAAAAAAAATATATTTGAAATATATTACTAACTTAGTACCAATAATTTCGATTCGGCTAATTATACAACTAAAAATATTACGATAAAGCCTACTTATATTGAAAACAAATATTAATGTTTAAATGACATGTAGTACAATACTAAAAATATGTCTAAAAGTTCATATTTATATTATGCTAATTTAAATGACGTCACTCAAGCCAATTATAATGGCACTACAAGGGCCTATTAGATGGCACTAAGAGCCTACCTGCTGCCAATGTTCTTCTAAACTGCTTGCTGGAGAAAAGAATCCCGTCTCCAAAACCAATTGCAGTTCTCCGAATATTCCTCCACTAGGTAGGATATCCATGTTGCAAAAGGCCTATTTCCGAACGGCCTACAAGTCAAATCAACGTAGGCTCAAAAGGCCTACTGCTTGCTTTGTATATGGTAAATAAACAAGAGCTTGCAACAAGAAATGATAAGGTAAAAACGGTAGGCTATGAAAAGCCTATCAATATTAACTATTCGAAATAAAATCACAAAATTTTAGATCAATTCCTGTGATTGGAATTATCTGAAGGTATTAATATTCATGTATAACTAAAAGGACTTAACAATGTCTGTTCACTAAACCGCTGACAAGGACATATATCCACATAATATATAAATATTCAATGGAATGAGTGACCCAACCTCCCACTACTGAGGTTACACACAGACTGATTTTGAAGAAAAAAAGAGAGAGAGAGAGAGAGTGATCACAGAGAGAGTCCTCTGAGTTCGAACAAACAGACAAACGAAGTCTTCAGAGTCTGGCAACAACGTAACAAGAGGAAAAAGAGAGAAAGAGAGAGACAAACAAACGGACTGAGAAAAAGAGGGAAAAGTAAAAAAAAAAAAAACAATTTGGAAGTACGGTTTACTCCTGGACACTACGCACTGATCCTTCACATGCAATAGTAGGCGGGGCATAATTAATTTCCACCAATTGTAATCGCATTTAGAGTGTTTGTCTCCCTTTCCCTCCCCCACAATCCCTTATCTATTTCCCTTCCCCCCAATACCACTCTCTTCTCTCCCTTTCTTTCCCTCTGTTTATTACTGAGAGTTCGTTGGGCCTACAATGCAATAATTATTATTATTATCCACAGAGGAAAGGATATTAGAAAACCTAGAGTATTATAATTACCTTATATTTAGCATTGCTAAGTACAAATAAGAATATATATATATATATATATATATATATATATATATATTATATATATAGTTCATACGTATCTTTATATATAATATATAGAAAAAAAAAAAAATATATAATATATTATATATATTATATTTATATATATATATATATATATAAAAATATATATATATATAATATATATATATATATATATATATATATATATATATATATAATATATATTATATTATATATATATATAAATATATATAATATATATATATAATATAGGCCAGCATTTCCATTGTCCGTCATATGTATCTTAAAAACTATTAATGCTACAGTAAAACGGAATACATTGCTGGAATGCTGGTCCAATTTTAGTCCTGGAAATGTAAAAAAAAAAAAAAATAAATATATATATAATTATATAATATATATATAATATATATATAATATATATATATAATATATATATATATATTATATATTATATATATAATATATATATATCATATACTATATATAATATATATATATTATATATATATATAAATCAAAAACTACCAATAGCTACATCGAATAAGGATACAAATTTTTGGAATCCTG
>JABUQX010029005.1:0-33075 GCA_015478945.1 Trachelipus rathkii
TATTATATAGTATATAGTATATATATATATTTTAATTTATTATATTATTTATATAATTTTATATTATTTTTCATTTCTTATTTAGGTGGCTAATTATTTTTAGATAGTGAGGTATAGGTTTTTTATTATGTATATTTAATATCATTTTAGTTATATATAATATATTATTTATTTTATTATTATATATATATATTTATTTATATTTATTATATTATATATATATTATTGATTATTATTAATATTATTATTTATTAGTATACTTCTCTTCTTTGAAATATGACTTTGAAAGTTTGAAAATATAATTAAGTATAGATATTTTAACATTATGTTAGGGTATTTATATTATTTTTGTGTATATATATATATATGTATATTTTATATTTATATGATATTTATACTTATATATTATATATATTATATTTATATATAGTATTTTTTCTTGATTTTTACTCTTTATTTAATGAATTTTTAGTGAGTTATTATTTTATTATTGTTTTAGTTATTTATCGTTAGTATTGTATGTATGGTATAATTGTTATTTTTTTATTGTTATATTATATATATTCTATTTATTTTATTTTATAGTTATTGGGTTTTAACTTTGAGAATTTATATTGTACAATATTGATGATTTTTTTTATATGAGTTATTTAATTGGGTTATTTTATGGTGAGTTAGTTTTGGTCACTATGTGTAGTATTATATATTAATAGTATTTTATATATATAATAATTATAGATATCTGACATCTTTATTAATCCAATGACTTTTAATAAATTAATTATTTATTTATTTATAGTAGTTTTAATAAAAGAAAAATTTGAAGATTTTCTAAATTATTTAGAATAATAAAATATATTATATTATGTGAATTTGTCGTTAACTGATTTTTATGTAGGTTTATATGGTTGATAGGTTGTATATTTATATTTTATTAGTTATGTGATTTTATGTGTTTATTAGTTATGTTAGTTCATCGCCTCAGAAAACTACGTCATTCAATCCTATTGTGTAATATTTTTTTCAGGTGATATATATTTATACTTAT
Source organism: Trachelipus rathkii (assembly GCA_015478945.1). Taxonomy (NCBI): domain Eukaryota; kingdom Metazoa; phylum Arthropoda; class Malacostraca; order Isopoda; family Trachelipodidae; genus Trachelipus; species Trachelipus rathkii. The sequence continues at coordinate 1,049 of JABUQX010029005.1, forward strand.
TTATAGTTAGTGAGTGGTTGATGTGTATAATGCAGTGCTTGGTAGCTTGTCCTTTATATTAGTTGTTTTCAAATTCTGTTATATTTCATTATTAGTGAGTCTAGTTATATTTTATTGTGCCCTCACATTGAGCTTATTAGAGATTTATTATAATATCAATAAGTAAAGTTTCTCGTAAGTCATAATAGCACTAAGTATTATACGGCAGATAATTCATTTGATCTTACGTTGTGCAGTCTAATTTGAAAATATAATCAAATTACGTGATTTTTCAATTTATATATTCAAATTGTTTTCCACTTGGCTTTTCATGAAGGCAAGAATTTCCTCCTGAAATCTGAAAGTATAATGAAATATATATATAATATATATAGGGTGATTTAAATTTATTTTATGTATATATATTATTATTATATTTTTTTTTATATTTTATTATTATATATTATATATTATTATTTAATATTATTATATATATTATTTATATTATTTTATATTAATATTATTTATTTATATTTTTATATATTTTTGTTATATTTATATTATTATATATATTAATTATTTTATATTTTTTATTATTTACTTGATTGATCTTATAAATTTAATTTTAAAAATTTTTGGTAACTGATAATAAATGTAAAAATAATTAGGTAAAGTTCCTTATTAAATGTGTATGACGTAATGTGCTTGTTTTTCTGTCTGCCAGTTTGTCTGCGATGGTGTTGTCTGTCTAACTGCCTATGTTATACATTATGTTATTGCTGACTAACTTTAAATTTTAAAAAATGGCGGACGTTTAAAATACTTGAGGAACGAATAACTCTATTCGGAAAATAGGTTAGGTGTAAATAAATTTTTCATATTTTTATTTATTGTTTTAATGATAGGTTTATTACTGTTGGATCAACTATTCAACTTATACTCTGTTTTTATAAAGCTACCTACAAATGATGATCAAAAGCTAAATAATTAGATTGTTGAAATGACCTCTTTTCTTTGTTTTTCCAATGCAGCAGTGTGTTTCTACGGCGTCTTGTTCTAATCGATTGGTTCCGCATCCGTTAAATATATTCAGGGAGTCTGTTTTGATTTGCTTCAATTCCGTTCATAATCCTAAATCGCATGGTTTCAAGCGGGTGGTCGATTGGAGAAAAGTATACTAAGGGTTTTAAATGTCTCCAAAGGTAATTAATAATCCAAAGATTTAGGTCTGGTTACCTTGCTGGCCACGGAATTCTGGGCCCACCTTTGACCTATCCATAAGATATGGGAAATGGTCGTCATTCAAGGTGTTCACTGAACTGCAGCAATCTAAAGTCGTGTCAGGAGCCCACATCATGCTTAGAATTACCACATGTTTTTGGCTCACTGAGAGGTACTTTCATCAAACAACGGTAACGCGAGCTCATGTGTTTCTTATAAATGTATTAAAGTAGATTTATGCCGTTTAAAGCCTGGCAGAGGTAACTCGATATAGTTTACAGTTGATATCTAAATATAAATATTTACTGCTCCAATTTTTATGTTTACTGAATAACCTGATGTTGTGATACGATTTCTGTTTAATTGGCATGAGTGAATTACTCGTCTGCTCATAATTTTTGTTGTTCTGTTATGATACGTTAAACCGATACGCTGCCTCTGTAAAGTGAGTACCTCGTTCAGGTTATAAAATAATATCCTATTCGTTAAATAAAGTTTTGTGGTCTAATACATTTTATGTTTTCATAAATCTCATTGGAACAAATTATAACAATATCTGAGTGTATGTATAGTCACGTTTTTTGGTCAAATAGAGTTTTATGCATCCTGATGGATATGGTTTACTATGGGGGTCTTGTATCTGTTCCTACTTCATGTAGTATACCTACGTCAAAATACTAGATTGGGTTTCTAATTTAAACCTGTAATTGTTAACTAATTCTTCGGGTGCTCTTTTTTTTAAGTGATGTCTCATTAAATTTTCATATAAGAACTTAATTCTTCTTATAATCAACAGTTCTCTAGTAGTAATCGGGGTCTGCCTTGCATTAGTGTTGCTCTTTGGACTGCCAATACCTTATTTTTTTTATTTCTTTTTTTTTTTTTTTTTTTCTTGTTTCAGGGCGTTGATGAATAGTGGCAAAATAACCTTTGTTCTGTCATTAGACAAATCATTCGGTTGGGAATATTTTCACTTGGAACAGAGTACGTATAATGCCTTTGCAGGAATTCTAATTGCATGCGTGCCCATCCATACATTAGATGAAATTGGCAAGCTAGTTTCAGAGTAATTGTTTTTTAATACACGTGGTAATTATCGTTCTTCATGATTCAATTAACGAAAGAAACGACGTAAGCAGGTAGCTTATCCACACAGTCTAATTGATGTTATCATTGTATATTGCGTATACATACTATTATCAGACAGTGCATTTAATTGTATACAGTAAATTTGGTTTTTTTTTTTGAAATCAATCAATGTGTGAAATTATTGTTTAATGGATAGGAGTAATCAGTTTTATGTTGGAAGATGTTTTGTTTATTATATTTAAATGAAGATGTTTCCAATACTAAAAATTTATATGACTTGATTATTATTATTATAATATGTCATAAGATATTTTACATGTAGCTTTTACCATTAAACTTTCATGCCGCTCATAGTAGAAGTACGGTTGGTTCTTTGAACATTTAATAGGGTTAACTAAAACCCATCTCAAGAGATATTTCGCGAAGAATTAATTCTGTTTTGCTCATTTTTTTAAATTTATTATTATTTTTTTTTTATTCCTTTTGTTTTTTTTTTTTAAATCATTAGCTACTAATCACTTACAACAAGTACTTCATTACCCATATAATAAGTGTGTTTATGTAACCTTTTATTGGTATTCGTAAGATTACAAATTAATTTTTTATGTAAAAAGCACATATAAATCAGACAGCGCAGTAATCTGTAAAACTAGTGGCCGATTTATCGTCAGTTGATATTTTAGTATTGCATAGTAGTCGGTTTTTTTAGGGCGAGTCATTAAGGTATGTTGGTTTGTAATTTTCTTTATCAGTTGTATTCCTCTGTATTGTACTTATTTATTTATTGCCATATAACGGTTTTTTAATATTTATATGTGGAGGGGAGTGAGGTTTATTTTTAGTAGTATAGGGGTTGATGAGTTTTTTGGGCTGTTTCTTTTTTTAGGGAGGTTTAGTGAGGGTTTATGAGGTTGGCTTGTTGGTTAACTAGTATTTATGTATTTTTGTTTATTTTAGTATATATATATTATTATTTTTTTATATATATATATGTTTATAACATTTATATAGTAAATATTTTACTTATATATTATTATATTTTTTTTTTTATATTTTATATATATATTAGTATTTATATTTATTATTAGGGCTTATAATTAGGTATTATTATTATCATTGTAACCATTGATGATAGTTTAAAAATCTGTAAAATTGGAATGTTAAAAGAAACCTTTGTTATTTTAACACTTTTGCTAATACAATTTTTTCTTCTCATTTCAGATGGCGAGAAGCAAGAAAACTGAATCAAACAGTGAGGTCACTGTTCCGAAAAAGGACGATAGCAATGGTGACATCAATGAAATAGCGGTATGTATATATTTTTTTTTACTTGATTTCCTAGCTATGTACTACTTTTCTGCCAGGTAGTGGTAGCTGGAGGTAGGTTCTCCCAAGTCTATTTCTCTGCATAGAAAGCAAATAAAGAAAAGAGGTTTATCAAATAAAGTTTTTTAGTGCTTAAATACAGTGTATAGTGTAATAAAATAGCTGACATCTTAGTCTTAGCCCATTATTTTATTTAACTTGAACATTGTTCTAGAAGGTGAATTGGTTTGCTTATCTTCATTGTTTAATATTGCAGACATATTTTTGATTTTATGATTGCTCTTAAAGCAAAACTTAGTCTCTTTTGTCATGCTTGTCCATTTTATTGTTTTAAGCGTTCTTTTTGAGCTTTAGGACAACTAAAAAAAAGTTTTATTATTCATTTCTGAATAATAAATACCTGTATTTCTTGTCTTTGTAAGTTTAAAAACTTGATTAAAACTACCTTCCACGCAGTGTGTAATTTATATTGGCAAGTTATCAAGTATCATGTTCTTGATTAAATGTGACAAGAATTTCTCTTGTCTGACTAATAGTTATCATTTTCTCTTTCTCCTAATAAACTACATTTCAGGATCAAAAAATTTTTTTTTTCACTTAGCAGAATTTTTTTATTTGTCAGGAAAGTGGTTAATGTTCTCAGGTATTCATGTTACTCTGTAGGAAAAATTGTAAATACATTGCTAGATAATTTTGTAAAAATTTATTTATTTTTATAATTATCTATGCTTTGAAGCACCTTCTTTTCCCCTTTTAATCTAGTTTATTAAATAAGTTATATTTAGAGTTATCTTGATTGGTTCATTCCATGAATTTCTTAATTATATTGTATCAGATTTCTTGTCTTGCTTCATGATAGGTATCCTACTTAGTAATGTAGTGAATCGGATTTGAGGAGAATGTTAGTAAAATATTGAAATAAATTATCTATCAATTGGATTAGGGTGCCGTGAGAGAAATAATCAAATATAGTGTTTATAAATATTCAGTGCGTGACGCGAATAGATTAAGTGTAGTATCGATTGTGGTATGTTATTGGATTAGAATGTCTTAGCTGAGTGTATATGATAATTTAAGGGTGATGTTTATATGTATTAGGATGTTGATAGTAGTAATTGTTGGTGAGTGTGGTCATGGATTAAAGTAGAAATCATTCGTGTAATTATGAGTATAGCGGTGTTAAGTATATGATAGATACTGTCTGTTAAGATAGTATATTAATGTAGAGGATAGTGTGATGGTATAGTGTATTGATCGATCGATATGTATGATAGGTATAGATATAGAAAATGACGTATATTCTTGGGAAACTAGATGACTACTCTGATGGATTGATTGGTGCTATGATTGTGAGTGTGTGTAATAGAGTAAATATGTTTTTGTGGTGGAGCCAAACTAAATGTTATGATTGTTATAGTATAATGTTTTTCGATATACTAATAGTGTCTATTAAGATGATTATAGTTGTGAGGGTGGTTAAGTCGAAATATGATTTATGTAATTGTAAGTGTAATAATGGATGAAGATTGGATGTAGATCGGGAGGACGGGAGAGTACTAGTTGATGAATCGGTGGAATGGAAGTATTAATGGAATATATTATTATGATAGGAAGAAGTATTTTACTTTATGTATATAATTATGTTTAGATGAATATAATATAGAGAGTCTTTCTTGTGAAGATGCCAGTGATTGTGGATAATTATGTGCTTTTGTAATCTATATAAAATATGCAACTATTAGCTCATCTGATCTACATAGGCATCGTATGACACTAATCTATATATGATAATTGTGTATATTGATTTTTGATATGTGTGATATTAGCTAGAGTCATATGAGGATACATAAAGCTTTTTATGAGAGAGTTCGGATAAACATTAGTATAGTAATGAAAAATTTCAATTTATATTTTTCTTTATAAACTTATTTTTATTCTTGTATTATATATTTAATCGTGCGATGAGACACGACCACAATTTTACATTATTTGGAATAGCTGATCAAAGCCTATCATTCCACTATAGATGCAATATAGTAAAACAAGAAAGAATTGAGTCCATTAAAAGTAGAGTATGGCAGCGAAGTAGATTATGGTGTGCGGGTGGAGTTACGAGCCGAATCGGGCTACAGAGGGGGTAGTGATGAACAGATAGATTTATTCGCGAGCAAATCATCGCGCCGCAAAGATAGACGGGGTTCAAAGTGGAACTGGGAAGGGTACGAGAAGCAAGCCGCGACACCTAATTAGTTTATATATAATAAGTATCTTATTTTAGCCTATGAACTCGATCATACTCATATTATAGAATAAGCGGGTTGAATACCTGAGTACCTCCTCAGATATGCGAGAGTATTGAATAAAAGGTGCAGAGATGAGACTTACTTTTGTTATAATATGTGATAGCACATGTGAGATTGAGATAATAAAGTCATGCAGTCTTAATCTAGTAATCCGTAAGAGTGGAGTTCTGTGAGTCATATAAATATACCTCGGAGCCTCAATCGTTTTATTCGCAAGCTATTTCCATTATATTTTATGATGTGCATTTCGAAAATATAAACACAGACATTTATCTGTTTTATTTATGTATTATTTAATGTTAAGGCTTAAGGAATATGTTTATATTGTCTACAGGAGACACGACAGAATCACGTGTACAGAGATAAGGATAAAGTTTATTATTAAGGATATGTCTTGGTAAGGGCTTACATTGTGTAGATTAAGATTGAGGTTTTATTATTAAGATTAAATATTTATACAAGGATTTTTGATGAAACGCCTACAACTTATATACGAAATTAATTCTTTATTCTCGAATTATCATTGCGAGAATTTGGAATGAAATTAGACTATATTGACGAGAGGTTCAAACTTACTAAGAAGTATTAAAAGAAGGAGGATTAAGAATTTGAAAATGTAAGATTGAAGAAATGAGAGGAGAGTTAACTTTATCGGTATATTATATTACATATATGAGTGGATAGAGTATTAGAATGTGCAGACAGAGTAAAGATCATTAATTTAAGAATAAGCAAAATAAAAATTATAGGTTCGATATTAATGACATTATAGACTAACTGAAGGTAACTTAACCACTATTATTATTAAGCAGAATAAAAGAAGATACTAGAAGTCGCCCAATCTAATTTTATATATACACCGCCGATATATATAGAAGTATATACGATTTGAATTAAGAAATATACTAATTAATATAAGATTAAGCTATTAACAAGAGCAAAGAAAGAAAATCCCAAAGGAGGGGAGCTTGGTAGAGCCAGTGATGGAGGTTTATGTCGTGTACAAATAACCTCGGAAAAAAATTATCAATGCTTTAAGTACATGTCAAATGCACCATCCAAGTTACTAAACCTAATATTGTGAGCCATTGTACTCAAACTTCGATTTAGGTATTCTCTAAGTGGTCGCGCTAAAATATCTAAAAATACTGTAATATTGATACGGGTAGTCAAAAAGTATTATAAAACAAAAGGTGTTATATTATTGTTAGCTCTTAGTAGATTGAGTGAACATTATTTAAAACTATCGAGCAGCCAGCAAATAGCCGTATGGGGTAGAGTAGGGATGGGAGTTATTCTCATTTGATAGAGTAAATAAAATACAGAAATAATATAAGAGTATGAAAGAAAGTTAGGATTTTGTTTCGTTAAGATTTTAGAATAGATTATACTAGGTTGGGGAGGCTAATAAGGGCGGTAGTTCGAAAGATATATTATAGATGCGGGACTTTTACTTCTTATTTTTTTTTCGCGAATAGGTTGGGCACATCCTGAGCGCGTTCTCCATAAACTAGATGGTAAGATGCTAGTATTTTAGAGAGACATTAGAGAATTTATACGTTTATGATTAACATCGTAGAAGGATGGGCATCAACGGTAGACGACTCTCACTCTCTCAGAAACTACGGGAGTGATTCGGAAATCACTTTCAAGTGAACATTAGCTTTAGTAAAGATTCAATAGAAAATATTACCTCAAAGAAATCTTTTTTCTTAACAGCTTGGTTATTCATTATCAAAGCTCAAGGAGAGGTTACGAGGCACAGCTAGAATCGTCGCAGGATTGACGCATTAGAGGAAATACAGGGAGGCCGATGAGATTGGCCTTTTTCAGTTGGAGAGTTAGCACCAGAACCATGCCATCAGATCGGATAAGAGGAGGAAAGGTAGATTAAACATGAAGTTTGTTAGACGTGCTTTTTGGCAAGACGCTGATACGTGATAGTGGTAGTGATCATTGTGTCACAGTGATAGTGGTAATAATGAAGCATAATAATAAATGATAATCTGAGATAGATAAATTATCTATCTTTATAAATACTACATTTTACTCTATTTTGATCAGTAAGAATATGTTTCACTCTCTAAAATAGGTGAGCGAGGGCAAATTCTAGGGTAAGGTTATTCTCTCTGGGTTTCTTATATAATATTTTACTCGTGTAATGTTTATTATATTACTATATATTATTATTACTAGGTACTATAGTATATCTTACTATATAATCTATATTAATATATATATTACTATATCTAATATTATATACTCATTTATAGCTGTTTACATATATATATTATATATTCTAGAATACACCCGTTATGTGTTCTTATATCATCACTCATATATATTTTTCTATACATTTCGCTCACAAAATTCAGATCCTTTCATTATATATTCTCTTTTCTATATTTAATCACAAGATTTAGATATATCGATATTAAAGGATATTTTCAAACCCTTTAATATTTATTTTAATAATCTATTTCAAAATATTTATATTCATAATATATAATTATATTCCTTATTATTACTATATATATATATCTATATTATCCTACTATATACTATATTACTCTTTTTGTATTTTAATATAAGAATGGCTAATTAATTATTCATATACTATATATATAAATACTTAAAAATAATAGTATAGTGATAGTGATAATAAATATTATGTATAATATATCTGTAGGTCATAAGTGTGTTTATATTTATATATATATATTCATATATCAATTATATAATGTGATATTTTAGACTCATATTCTCATGAATATATATATTATTAATCTATGTGTCAATTTTAGGTTCACTTTACTCACATTATATAATATTAATAAGGTTTAGCATATTTTATGCATTTCTAGTGTAAATATATTATATGCTACTGTATTGTCTCATTATATTCTATATTCGGTGCATAATGTTGTATGTACTCTCTCGCCATGTATATACGCTGTGATCGTATATGGTATTATATTTATTTTTACGTTTCTTCTTATATGGTATTTATTTATACTATCATATATATATAGTGATATATCTATATTCTATATATATATATACCTACTATACTTATATATACTACCTATATATATATTCATACTATTATCATATTATCTTATATATTCATTATTTACATTAATCTATATGTATATACTATATCATTACAAATTTATAGTTAATTTATATATATATATATATTATATATGATATGTATATATATATAATGTTATATATTTATATATTAATCTATCATATATATATATAGTGTTATATTTAATATTTTTAGTATATATATATATATATATACTCAATAATATATATACGCATATATAATAGTATCTTTTTAAAATTTCTTATAATTAATTATATTTAAGAGTGTCGACTCGCTAAACAAAGCGAGGGTTCCAGTTCCCACTGGTCGGCGTGGGGAGAAATAGTTATGAGTATTCTCTATTTATCTTGAGCTTTAGGCTTTACCGTGCACATGTTCGTTTATATATTTAAAACGTATGAAATAGAGTAACAACCCCTCTAGGTTAATGCTCAGCCGGTGAGCGGTGATGTTGATCTGTAAAAATAATATATATATTATATATAATATTATCATATTAATTAAATATATATATATATATATACTTATATTATTTTATATTTATATATTATATATATAATATAATTATATATATAAATAATATATATATATATTTAGTATATTAATAAAATGGTTATTATATATATGGTATATATATATATATATCTATATCTATTATAATATATATATATATATATATATATATATATATATATATATATATATATATATTATATATGTGTGTTCTGGGGACTCTACACCCCTCTTTAATTTTAATTTAGTATTAAGTTAGATTTAAGATCCATATATTACGTTTATTATTGTTTGTGGCGGAACATCGGTCTTTAATTTTGGAACAAAATATTTTTTTGGTTCCTTGACAAGCAACATGCTATATTGTTTGTCTGGCCAGCTATGTTTGACAAATCAGTTGTGCTTTATTATATTCTTTTAAAATCTATAATAAAAAAATTATTGAAGTTCACATAAACAATTTATTTATACTGTGACTTGCAAGTGTCACTAGTCTCCTGATAAACATCTTATATAGTGTTACTCTGACAGCTGACCTGGACAAGTCAGTTGTCTCCCCTTTTGTTCAATTAGAGTACTTTCAAAAAATTATTAAATTTTTTTATAAAATATAATTATTATTTTGACCAAGACTAGCTTGTGTCATTGGTCTTTTAACAAACTACTTTACACTGTGTTAGTTAATTTTTTGTTTATTCCATTAAGAACAATGATCCCAATTAATCATTTGTTCATCTTATTCTCTCCATTACAAAACCAAAAGGGGTGTACGAGATTTCTTTATAACATCAATTTGCATTTTGAAATTTTAAGGGAATATTAATTTTAGTATTTATTTTGTAATTTTCGTTCTTTTTTCTGTGCATTTTGCCGGTGAAATTTTTCGCGCGGTACAGCTTTGTATTAATTACTCTATTAATTTATTAATCTTGTTTATATTCTTATTATAAAGTGCGTCGTGTAATCCTGAACCTTTCCCCGGGTTCCTATTTCAATCTCCTATTAGAATTCGCTGTCGATAGCCTGATTCATTGACTTTAGAATTATTTTCACTCGAGGGACGGGGGGACATATTTCAGTGAGACGTCTTCAACAAGGGAAGTGACTTTATGTGCTAGGGATGGAGGTTTTTCGGACAAAAATACTCCGTGAAAGTAGTAAGTTAGACAAACACTTTCACATTAATCCCCTTTGACCATTAAGCTGCCAGTGGTCTGGGCATAGTGGTGTCTTGTAAAATTAGGGTGAAAGACATCCATAACCCATTGGTTTAGTTTCCCAATTGTTTCAAATTTCGATTTTAAACTTAATTATTTCTTACAATGGTTTGAAACTCCAATTGTATCAAAATAATTTGAATCTCCATATTATACTTATTACAAAATTGATCAATTGGTTCTTTAATTAAACTTTAATTTAGGTCGACAAGACCATACGTTGCAACTGCAACCGCCTGTAAAGTTTAATTTTGGGATTGTGGTACGCTTCGTCAATAAAAGCTATTCACGTTAATGACGCTATACCTCTTAATAAATAAGCACGTCACTAACAAAATTTGCTATATCATTTCACTGGAATTATGTCTTTCCTGAACTTGTTTGGGGTGTTTTCTGAATTACAATGAGTCGGACTTAAGAGATCGTATTATATCGGTGGAGTATACGGGTAGTAACTCAATCCTTACCTTCAGACACGGTTCACTGAAAAATGGGAACACTATTTAATGCTGTCTCTTTTCTTTTTTCTTTTTTCTTTTTTTCTTTTTCTTTTTCTTTTTTTTTGTTTTGTTTATGGGCAGTTTAATGTCACTTCAGTTGCACCCTTGTTATTTTTTGACAATTTGGGATTTTTTTTTGGGGGGGAAGTGTTAAATCAATCTTCATACATTACTCTTTGACTTGTATAAATATCTTTGATCAAGTTAATTGAAAAGGTCACGTGTTCGTCAGTCACAATTGACCTTATTTTTGAATTTTGAAAAAGCCAAAGTTTTAACTTGCACTTCAGATGGAAATTTATTTTTTATATTAAAATGATCAGAATTTCTTACTGGTCATTTAAATATCTATTTACTAGTAATACTAGATTTTAATTACTAGAAATAATTATTAGTTAATTCTCTATAGCAGTAAATAAACACGTATCAAACGTGATTTCCATGCCATAAGTCGTTGGATGATTTATTGGCTATTTTTTAAACAAACTACTTTGTTTCGTACAATGTTTATTTTGTACATTATAAACAATTACTTAAGCTGCATTTTTGTAATAAAATTATAAATTTTTATAAAAGATTTATTAAATCGGTTTTTAGTTAAAATAAGAATTGGAAACCGTCTTTTTCGGTCAGCTTGCTTAGTATATAAACATGCATCGCTGCTCAAGCAAGCACTCATTAATTATCATAGCAGCTGCTTGTTACAGATTTCTTCCCATTAATTAAGTCCCGAATCTGCCACTTTAGAGCTTCATCTACGAGAGTCAGTTATTATGCAGCTTACAGTAAAAAAATCATTGCACGAATTTTACCCTTAAAGCGAAATTCACTTCCCTTACATTAGGACTCATTCTTGCCAATGTAATCACCGTAATGTAAGTCTTTGTCATCTTTTTTTTATTTATGACAAAGAGGAACCATTGAAAATTTTCACTTCGCTATGTTTTTACGTATAGCTAGTGTTTTATTGTGTTAAAGGAATCTGGATATTTTAATTCACCCTGTGATTAAGCGTTGCTGCTTCCTTCTCCCACTTTTTCAGATGCTTAGAAAAAAGACCATTTTTTCGTACATAGGTTAATTTTTTGACGGATGTGTTCACTTTATTCAAGATTTAGTCTCTAAGATTTTGATTGCTTTTGTTAAAACCAATCAAAGTCTTTAGTGGATCCTCAATGCTTTGGATGGAGTTTGCAATATCTTTTGTTTAGAACTTTCGTAAAGTTTGTTTTTAGACTGTGTGGTAATAGGTTGTGTTTTACCGGAGCTCCAATGGGTTGAGTAGAGTTCATAATGTTTTAGTTATTTTTCCCATTAAGTGTGTTTGTACATTAAGGGCTCTCCTGTTTTAATTGTTTTTAACTATTATGGTTTTAATATTTGAGGAATTAGATCTTCCTTATATAAGATAAGCTCTTCGCTTGAATTTTTATTTTTGAAACTTTTTAGCTATTCTAGATAGTTATAGTTAGTTTATAGGATTATGCAATACGTAGTTTAGATAGTACTAGGTTATATTTTTTCTTCGTCTTTTCTCAACTTAAGTTTTTAGTGTTCCTATTTTTTTTTAAACGGGTCTTAGCATAACGCCTACGTATTTGGTTAAATATTATTTTAATTTAAACACATTTAGTTTTATGTTGAATAATTGTTTTTTTTGTTCGTAAATATGTGAGTGTGTGAGAGCGCGTAAGTGTTTCAAACTTTCTAGATTTTTCATATTTTACATATTTACTGTGAATACGGTTTTAGCGTTTTAACATTTACGGTTTTAAATTTAGGTTTTAGTGTGCGAACAATTTTAACCTGATTTCACCTTTGATTTTTTTGTCTGTTTGTTGTTTTTGTTTTGTTATGGTTGGGTGTGCGTGTGTGATGGCTGATTGGCAAGACGTAGCATTTCCCACAGGCTTACACTCAAAACTCTTTAACATTCTCCCTCTAGCTTAACCCTAACCTTTTGCTCTTGACTGAGACACAGATGGCTAAGAATTCATCCTATAACTCGTTTAATATATCCAACTATAACTTATTTCATAGTTTCCGTCTGTAGGGTGGAGTATGTGCATATTTAAACATAAGCACTCCTGCAACACGTCTCGAAAATCTCAAATCTCCTAACTTCAATATTGTGATGACTTAGGGAAGGGATGGGGAAAATATTTTTTTAAATTTATTGGGATAAACGATACACCCTTCGAAAGAGAAAGCAAGCTCTACAATTTTTATTTCGATGATATTTGCTAAATGTATGGAAGATTTTGAGTAAATTCATCCCAAATGTCAGGATTCAGCAATTACTCAGCAATTTTTAAAAGTTAATTCCTGTTGAACTTCAAAAAATTTTAAACACGGATTTAACTGAAATATTCGCAATATACAGATGTTATATAAAATATCTAAAACATAGCAGTCTTATATCAATATTTATTTTTGTTTTTTTGTTTTTGGTATTCTTTTTTGCAAAATATGGCTTATTTTCTTTGTTCCTCAAACTATAAAGATATAAAAAAAACTTATTCAAAATTTGTTGGACTTATCGAATCATACATCAAAATTAGCTAAACGTATTTAAAATATCCCAAAATATAAACGTAAAAAAAAAAAAAAAAAAAAAAACTATTTTTGTGTGATAAAGCCGAGAAGTTGAACCGCAAGCAACTGCAAAATCGTTGGGTAAACTTAAGGTTTCTATAAATGGAAAAAAAATGTTTATCCTGCTTAAATCTATAAGCTCTGAAAATTTAATTCTAATCGGATGAATAATAAAAAAGTTATGTGCCACCACTTATTTGAAATTTACTTTTTTAATTATTTTTGGCAACTCAAAAATAAAAAATCGCGAAAACTTTTTTATTACGCGTCCGATTATTACTAAATTTTCAGAGTATGTATAATTTGGGAAGATAGACCTATTTTGTTTGGATAAATTTTTTGTATGTCCAACGGTTTTGATGCTGCTCATGGGAAAACTTCAAAATTTTCAAAAGTTTTCCCGTGACCTGCGGCAAAACCGTTGGACAAACAAAATATTTATCTAAATAAAAAATTTGTATCTCGTTTAGATATATAAGCTACAAAAATTTAACTTTCATCAGGTGAATAATAAAAATGTTGCATGCAACCAATCATTAAAATTTTTGGGGGCTACTCAAAAATAAAAAAATAAAAACTTTTTTACTATTCATACTATCATTTTGAAATTTTCAGAGCATATATAATTGGAGAAGGTACACATTTTTTATTTAGATATAGTTTTGGTATGCCGAACAAATTTGCCTCCGTTCATGGGAAACATTTCGAAATTTTCAAAGTTTTCTTGTGATTATCGGCAAAACCATTGGAAATACAAAATATTAATCTAAATAAAATATGTGACTAGTAAAGTTGCACAAGCTTTGAAAGTTTCATTGTAATGTGATAAATATTAAAAAAGCTATATGAAACCAATTTTTTTTATGCAGCTCAAAAAAAAAAAAAAAAAATCGCGAAAGCTTATTTATTATTCATCCGATCATAACGAAATTTTCAGAGATTAGAATTTGGGAAGATCGACATTTTTTGTTTAGAATATTTTTTTTAAACCCAAGGGGTTTTCCACTGGTTATGGGGAAAATTTTGAAAATTTGAAATTTTTCCCATGCACAGGCAAACCTCCTCTATATACAAAAAATTTATCTAAACATAAAATGTAAATCTATTTTGATTAAACATGCTCCGAAAGTTTTGTGCTGATCGGGTGAATATAAAACGGTTTGCGATTTTTTCAATTTATGACTTCATAAAAATAGACCCTTCCCCGTGTACCCCTGTATATAATAAATAGAATATATTTTTTTATTTTTTAAAAATACACAACTTTGAAAAGTAAAAAGTATAAACGTAAATAAAACTAAAATCATAGAATTGATGATTACTACCCCCAAAAGTTAGGTAACCCAATCGATACCGTCCCCTTAAATTCTTTCTTCCTTCTACTACAATAATCTTATGCTTCTGCTACTAGTTTCTAACAGAACAGATTTTCACACCTGTTTTGAAAATCTTACTACTTCTCATTAGACTTATATTTCTCATCCAAATACTGCGGTCCTCTATTTAGGGAATTTCATTGTACACAACACTGAATGATTGGGGTCCTCTTATAATGATTTAGGTGGTTAGAAGGCAGAGTCATTTAGCATTCTCAACGATCAGGAACAACTCATTAAAGAACCCACACACATTCCGGATCGTCCCACCCAATTCTTGAACACACTTGAACTATGTTTTGACTTGTCCTTCTCTCATAATAACACCTGCGCTCCTTGTTGTAAATCTGATCACAACCTTATATCTCTTAATTTTAAATCTTTCTCTCCAACAGCTCCATTCTACCCTGTTTTTTTTCAGGCACTTTGATCGGACCGATTGGGGGCCTTGCGTTGCTTCCCTATAATTACAATTATATTTAATAATTGGAATGGCTGCTTTGACTCTGGTGAGGCTTCCGCTTCTGCCGATGGTGGAGCTATATCGGTTTTGATTAGGTTTGCAGGTTCATTCTTCTCGACTAAATCTTTTCTCCTCATTAATCCATGGTTCGATCGGGCTTGTTCTTAGCCATTCCAGGCTAGAGAGAGAGGAGGAAGAGGAGAGAGAGAGAGAGAGAGAGAGAGAGAGAGAGAGAGAGAGAGAGAGAGAGAGAGAGAGAGAGAGTGCGTATCGGGAGTGGAAAATTCTCGTTCTCCTATCACTCTTGCTAATTTTATCATTCAGCTAAGAATACGTTGCAGTGATATCTTCGGACGAAGAAAGCGGGGTTATCAAAATCATATAAGGGAAGATGGCGAGGCCATGAAATATTCTTATCTCTTGGTTCTGTTAGTTTTGACATTTTAAGAGTGTTTTTTGACACATCTTTCTGCTCGTTGTTCAAAAATCATCTTAAAATGTAGGAATTGCTTCTGTTCATTATTTTCGAGTATATGATGGTTCTGATATGCTAATCTCACAAGCTGAGGGAGGGTTATCTCTTCGGCGGTCCGGGCTGTTTTCTTGACTTGGTAACCTAATCAACCTTGGATGGACTTTTTTTGTGCTCGTTCGGCTTAAGTTATTCATCGGTGCTATCTCCTCACTGTGTGATTCTCTTACAGTTGTGTAATGTACTAAATGTCAGTCTCTCGCCCGTAGGGAATGTGATAGCATAGTTATATAGAATTCCGCGCGTGCGCTACTGGGGCATCCTGAATCTATGAACCGTCAGAGGATCTCGCGACTATGCTCGGATCGGTTCTATTCTTCTCCCCTCCTCTCTCGCTACGTCCTCTTTCTCTCTCGATGGCGATGTTCTTTCCGTTGCTTGCGCCCTTCCCCTCCTCTTCCCATATTCTATTTCTATTCCTTTCCTCTATTGGCTGATCTAGGATATAGCAAGACACTAGCCTCGCCTCAGTTCGGTTGCGAACATACTCGCGACTTAATATCCAAATGGACGCGTAGTAGTACCAGAAAGTTAATGAAGCTCGCAGCTAGTGATGTTGGTAATTCAGCCTATACTGACTCCTCAATTCTCATTGTATTAAATATCTTTGAAAACTTATACTCAACTCGTCACGATTTTTCTTAAGATGCTATGAAAAAGCTGAAGGCTCATTAAACCTTTCTATTACGCAATAGAAAGTCTAGCATGTTTCGGCGCTCGAGGTTACATACGAGCGATATACCTTTCTATCCTCATACTCGATATTTATTGGTTATCTCGTGCCCTTTTAGGTGAAGTAACTATAACGGGGGAGGACGCATATGCGTGGCCTTCGCCGAACGTACCACATCACATCTTAAGGTATTCGGTTCCAGCATTGGCATGCGTCACTGTTTTTCGTGAACAAGATTAACCGGTGGTCTATATGGGTGTCTCGGTGCACCGTGAGGGCTATGCTATTTAGCATTTTACATATATAGTTATCTAGTTTTTTCTTTCATAAGCTTCATAAAAAATACCCGGACTGTTGTGGATGGTGGATTTGCGAGGCTTCATTCCATAGCGTGACATGTTTGTCTAAGTCGTAGGTGTTCTTTAGGCATTCATGCCCTTAGGTTTCCTATTTCTATTGATAATATATCTTGCAGACTGTGTCGGCACTACTTATCTGGATTACTGTGTGCTCAGTGTGTGCTTCGTGTATTATGAGTTTCGACGCGTTATTTCTTCTAAAAGGCACTATCTGTTCTGAAGATATACTTGCTCTTACATTCTTTGACATTTAACTGTGGGAGACTATTTCTTCCTATCTCTGTATCTATTCCTTCTACTAGATCTCATGTGATAGAATTGAGGACCATCATCCGGCATGGGGTCTCTCAACTTGTGATATCAGATAGTGGGGTTGTGGTACAATATGAATTATATATCCTACTATTTATAATATATGGATGGACCTAGGCATATATATCGCATATAATAGTTCTACTATGGAGTAATAGAGTATAATGAATTCAAATAACTAGGACGTAAATTATTTGATACGTAGGAGAAGTTTAGCGATACATTAAATTTATATTTTGGTATAGTAAGAATAGCAACAGTAAATTTTTATTAGGTGGCGGTATCGTATGTGGTATTTATATACTTTTGGGGGTATGATAATTCATCAATTCCTAATATGATTTTTTTAGGTGTTTTTATATATTATAATCGTTTTTGAAATAGGTTATACCTTGTGACTTATTTCAAAGAGGTTTGTGTGTATTTATTTATATAATTAATATAATATTATACGGTTATAATATTATTTTATATTTATTAAACAATAGGGGGGTAGGTCACCGCAAATATCTTATTATTTATCGAGGTAAAAATTTTTTTTGTATCTCGTTTAACGTATTAAACTTTATTTTATTTATTCATATCAGATCTGATAATATCAGTTTGTAGCTATTGTTTATATATATATATATCAATATTATAATTCCATTTTTATTGGTATAGTTTAAATTTTACTTGTTTTTTGATAGGAGGTATATTACCCTATGTAGTAAGGAGTATAATAAAATTTAAAACCTATATTCTATACTATATATATATGAATGTATACATACTATCCATTTTAAGCAAGGATGTTGAGGTAAAGCGCGTACTAGTAGGCTGTGTGGGTACATGTATCGGCGGATACTTTATTGCTTACCGATACAGGATATCCAGCCTTGGCATAGCATTTGAAAAGCTATTCCCAAGATGTAGACGGATTTATCTTGTCCAGTTATAAAATTCGTTTTGTGGAACAGAGTTACTCACACTAGGTATCCAATGTTTAAAATTTGAACTGTTTATGATTCAAAGAATTTATACATATTGTTTCATTTATTCTCCTTTCCGCATTGAATTAAAATTTTCGAAGCTTCCAAAACTTTCTTATTAGTCTAGCAGTTATTATACTTATTTGGTTTAGTGTATGTATTGTATTTCGGCTCTGAGTGCTTTGTTTGCAGATACTCACAGAAAAGCTTTGAAATTTCGGGAAATATGTTTTTCTCTTTGAATTTCTGTTTGATAGTTGTTTTTTAATTTTTTTTTGCTTTTGTGTCTTTTTATTATATCTAAATTAGATAATGTTATAGTAAAATAATGGTAAATCATTACTTATTAATAGTAAACTTTTGTTTTAAATATATTATAAACTGTAAAGTAGAGGACTCCTCGCTCAAAATATATAATTTATGCTATTAACGTAAATATTATTATCAATTATATAATAGCCAGCTTGATAATTAACACTCTGTATATTTCATGGAACATATATATGAAAACTGTTGTAAAAGTGATCCGTAGCTGAGGCTGAGAAAGTTTATAAGATATAATATTTTAGACATGAGGATCTTCTTCGAAAAAAGTGGTCTATGAATATCGTTCACGATTGTGCGGAATGACATTATTTATGCACATAGATAGTGCCATGATGTCCATTTCGGATTAAAAAAAACATAATACTCCTGCGTGTGTGTAGATATACTCCTAATCATTGTTACTAAGGGAATCAAGATATTCAATTTATATCTATTTCCTAGACTGACACTCGGTCGTTTGGGTAATGGCGCACGGGGAGGGAAGCGTGCCGCATAAATACTAACAGCATTCAATAATAATAAAGCGTGTGTCATGTGACATGCCTATTATCCATTTAGCATCTAAGGATGATAATATAAATTGCTTATTATTCTAGATAGCTTATATAGATGTTCTAGCCAGCTGATTAAACAGCTTTATTTTTTTTTCTACTCATTGTTTAAACTCTATTATAGATTTTATACCTCACTGTTTCATAGAAGTTTTGCACATATTGGGGTTCAATCTCGGAGCCTTCATTATTTTACCTCTCAAAAATAGACATAATTCTAGGTCTTTCATATATTTTTTTTTATATATTTTTTCACTAATGTGATAGTTATTTGGTATTACTTGGTTCTATATTATAATACTTATACGTTCTAAGATAATAATATATTAGTTGGTAAATAAATATGAGTATATGTTTTACTCAATGGTTTTTAATAGTTTATAATATCAGTTAACAGCATCTAAACACATACTTTAAATTAGTCGCTACCTGCATGGGTGGATCATCTGAAAATCAAAAATCTCATCGGTTCTAATAATAGATGCCAAATTTATAGTAGGTAATAAAAAGTATAATAATTACAAAAATATAACTAACATTTAACCAGACAGATTATGAGCATTATTAAAAGTACATGTATTTCAATTACCTCTAATTTATACTATATTTATAATATACTATATATATATATATATTATATATATGATATAATAGAAAGACAGATTAGACATTTTAAATATATATCTATATACCTATATATATACTAGTTTACAATAAAAATCAAAAAACTTATATATACCTTATACTCCTATTATATATACACATAACGTAGTACACGCTATTAATACTTCTATAGGATACTAATAATTTACTATACTATATATATACACTATTATACTAATTTATATACTACTAGTGATTGAGTTACTCCTATTGGCAAAAAATTTCTGGATTGTCTTAAACGTATTTCTTATTGTTTTCATGTTTAGCGATTAACTCTTAAGTTTTCAACCTCTTTCAATAATTATGAAAAAAGTTCTATACCAAGAAATTTTTATAATTTTTCAATTAATGTTATGTCTTAAGATACTCTTGTGTTTAAAAGTATTATTTTATGTATGTAAATCTGTGAGGTTTAATATTTCATTATAACAGTTTTTCCTAAAAATTTTGTACGCATATAATTACAATAAATTAACTCCACAATTGCTAGAATTGGGACGGATGTAGGTTTCGTGATTTTAATAGTGTTACAAAGGTTATTTAATAGCGGCTATTCTACCTTTATCGCTTCTCGAATTTTGCATAATCTTTTTATAATTTATTATAAATGTAAATGAATTAATACATTTATATTGACGAATGTTGACGCAATATAAAAGAATATTTGTAAATATTATGGAGTTTGGCAAATAACGATAGTTTCTACTCTGTACCTTTTGATGTGCCTTTTGATGAACCGATCGTGTTTCATCATCAAATTACCAGTTATGATTAATATATTGAATATGCTGTCGTTAGACGCACCTTTATCGTCACAACCTCATACATATTTACTGAATACATAAAAAATACATTTTTATACAAGTTTCTTGATGGTTAAATTATAATATAATATATTATATAACTATTGACAATTGTTTTGTTATACCTTTTATTTAGTTTAAATTATTAGTTAATACTTGTTATAAACAGTTCACAACCAGTTACTGAGAAGAAATACATTAGGAATGGTAGTGACAGTAATTACTAACGGTCATAGCCTCCGGACTAAGGAAATAATTTAGGAAAAGAAAATAAGAGTTGTGTGCTAGATAGATAAAGTTGTGATGTAGATGTGTGTGTGTGGGTGCTGTGTGTACAATGTGTAGTTTAGTGTGTGTGTGTTGTGTTTGTGTGTGTGTTGTGTGTGTGTGTGTGTGTGTGTGGTGTGGATGTTCATCAGTTATGTGACATATCTAAACGACATAATTTATCAGTCTTGATAAATGAAAGTCATTAACACGTTGTCTTAGTTGACAAATTATTAGATGAATCAAAGTCATATGAATTTACGACTTATTATGCAATATTTATAACTGTGCTGAGTTACGAATATTTTGGAAGGGTTGTATTCTTAATGGACAAAAAGTAATTTAGGGTTCATTATGAGATGTCATTTAATTTTAAAATGGTAGTTACCCTCTATACAGTGAAAAATCACGTATTTGTAGCTGTAGCACGTATAGTTATTTCATACAAATGTAGTTGTAATAGGTTCTAGAAACAGGGCGCTGAAATAGAAGGAGCGGAAAACTTCCTCTTATATTACCGGCGTAGCGTTTTAATACTTAGGTATAATATAAGGGTATTATAGTTGTGTCTCACGAATTTGACTAGTATTTGCATTTTAGACAAGGAAATTGATTTCTATTTGAATCTTCACTCTCGTTTTATTATACAGTAGCCAATACTTATTTAGTGTATGACTTAAATCTGTGGTAATTAAAGTATAGAATTCTCTCCTGAGTGATATTATTCTGACTATATATATGATGGTAATAAATCATATCGATGTCTTTTATTTTTAAGCATCTGATGAATATGTATAATAGTGGGCGGAAGGACGGGTGAGCGCGACAAGTGTTCTTGCTTTATTTCCAATAGGGGTGAGATCATTTAAGATTTAGCCGTTGATTTCATCTTCACATATGTATATTGCCATGATGTAGCTATTATTTACGTTCAGAGAATAGGCTCGGCATGTTGTCAAAGTTACATATGAGTTGTGGATTTCTCTCGTACTTATAGAAGATGTATAATAAAGCTAGTAGTGACTATCGACTGTAGTCTATTTATAGTAAGCGGCGATGTAGATATGGCCACGATTCTTACAGTGATAGTCCTTCCTATCAGCCTAGGGATAATACTCCCGTTGAGTAACGGTCCGGTGATCTGATTTCTAGAGGCATGGAATAGGACCATGTTCCTATCCACCTACCCACCTGCCGGGGTGTGTTACGTTTAGATGCATTTGCAAAGCCTTGCTGTATGGTGCTGGGCATCCTTCATTGCGGGTTGTACATTTTGAACGTGTCTGTAATGGTACGTCACGAGGAAGGTCTGACAAGTAGTGTCAGAATTCTTGATTTCATTCGCTATCTAGGTTTTTCTATGGTAAAAATGTGCCGGCCAACTCAGTATAAATTATCTAGCAGTTCACACTACACATTTATGGAGAAAACTACCTGGTGTCGCGTGCTGTAGGTGATTTATGCGGTGTTTTCTCGGTCCAGTACCGAAATTCCAACCATTAATCGTGCCAATATTAGGTAACCTGGCTCAGCGTCCAACAAAATCAGAGCTGCCCGTCATGGTTATTATCAACATGGAACACATTGGACTACGAACTACAACCAACGTCTGGGATCGCCGGGATGCAGACCATGCACCAAAGTGTGCTCTGTAATGAAAATGTTGTACATATGTAGAATCGTAACGTTCCTGTCTGCCGTAAGTAGGTTGTGGGTGGTCCGTGTATACAATAGAAAGTCAAAATCCATGTCAAAGGTACGGGTGGGAGGTTGACTTGGTGGCGAGATGGTGAGTTTGGTCGAACATATTTTGAAAACCTGTGTCATATAGTACATTATAGTGGGAATGCGGTTCCAACGATCTGATATTCGTCTATACACTAGTAGCTCTGTGGGTATTCTTTCTTATAGATAAACGCTCCTATCCGTCAAGTCGCTGGTTGGATATACTAATATTTAGGCATAGTGTTATCGGTAGTTACAATAAATAGCTGTGCTAAGACACGATATACATTCGTAAGTGATCCGTGACTGTTGTACGATTATACTGGAAAATCGATCCCCAACAGAGTAGTGTGTCGTATTACCTTCGAAATTCATAATTTAGTTGGCTGGCTGACAATGTAGCAAATGTAATATAAACTATTACACATAAATGTGATATGCTCTTCATTTATATGGGTTTCTACCCCCCTTCAGCCTTTTCTGAACGCGTATTGCAACTAACTATTGGTAGTAAACTATTCCCCGCTGACACATATTCTGCAAATATCTTCCCACGAGGATTGCCAGGAAACAACCTTTTGGATCTGGATGACGGTCTCAATGAAAACTACATAATTTCTGCATAGAATGCAATTTCACCATGGAAACTACACGGTTTTATTGAAATTTGGAGATTCATGAGAAATTTGCATACTGTGCATACGCGATAACATATAATGATTAGCAAAAATAACTTCGATTTAATTAAGACATCTTTTATTCAACAAATTTAATAATAATAATTCCATCATTACGGAAGTGTTGTTGTTGCATATTATATATATACTATAATATATATTATATATTATAATATATATATATATATATATATACTATATATTTATATATATAATATCTATATATTATATATATATTATATATATATATTATATATATTATACATAATATTTAATATTATAATATATATATATATATATATAATATAATATTTATATATTATATATATATAATTAAGTATATATATATTATATATACTTTATTATATATATATATATATATAGATTAATCTAAAAGGAGATAGCACAGAAACAACATATTCATTCTGGCCTTATATCTGTATATTATACGCTTTTTCTATACTCATGCGAAGTTAAGAAACCATCACATATATAACAAATGTATCGATGTATCGATGTACGGCGATACAGTAGAGTACGGTATCGCCCAACGCTTTCAATAACGAGTACAGGATCGCCAAAGCTTTTTATACGAACGCTACGCGATGTACGCGTAAATCCCCAACACATTTTCAATTCGGCCATCACTGTATATAAATACTGCACATATACATCTCTCCTCCTTTACTATGCACAATATATATTATATATATATATATATATATATATATTTATATTTTATATATATATATTATATGTTCTTATATACTATATATATATATATATTATATATTATATATCTTATTAACACTATTGCAAGGTTATTACCACTATCACTATCACTCTTGCCAAATACATCTCTAACAACTTCTTGTAATCTACTTTCCCTTCTTATTCGATTTTTCTGATGGTTCTGTTGCTAACTACTCCAATGAAAAAGGCCATCTCTTCGGCATCTATTTTCTCTACTCAATCCCGGACGATTCTAGCATTCCTGTCCTCCTCTTCCTCTTTCTCAGGTGTCCTATACTTTTGCCTGAGATTACAATTTGATCGGGTGCATGTGCTCCTGAAATCTATGAACGTTAGGAAGGCGGGTGGCACCGGATGGCATTCCTCCTGAGTTTTGAGGAGTGTGCTTGTCCGATGATGGCCATCCATACCGTGTCCTAACTTAAAAGGCTAATACTAGCACTTTCCCTCAGTGTTGGCAGGCGCGCATATGTCCAACTATTCCGAAAAAAGGAAGCTGCTCTGATCCTTTTAACTACCGCCCTATAGCTCTAGCTTGGATTCTATCATAAGATCTTTGAATCCCTTCTCAATCTCTTTCTTAGATCATATGGAATCTCATTCCTTTTTCCCCATCATCACTAAGGCTTTCGAGCCGCTGAGGTCTTAACTGGTGATATACTTTCCAATTTAACGAATTTATGGTTTTCCACCCTTAGGAATTAGGGGGAGACTTGCGTGGGTGGCGCTTGACTACTTAAGCATTTGACATGGGTATGGCACGCGTCACTGCTCTCCAAGCTCCCTCTTTGGATTTCCTCCTTCCTCTTTGCTTACTTTGTTAGCTTTCTTTCAAATCGCTCAATTGTTGTGGATGGGGCGACTTCTTTTCTTTTCTGTCAATAGTGGTGTTCCTCAGGTTCTGTCTTATCTCCTACTAATTCTTGCTTTCATTAATGATATTTCGTCTGCACATATAACTTATCATGTAAAATATTCTCATATTGGATTTTGTCGCCTTCTTCTTAACTATTTTGATTCTGTTCGTATTTTTCTTCTCGAATTTTCTTCGTCTTAATCTTTCGATTCTATTCTCGCCTGGATAGGATTTCCATGTGGGGTCGTCTCAACCTGTGAATTAATTCTTTAAAAGCCCAACTTCTACAAATCTCCCTCTCTAAGACACCTTTAAACTTTCTATCTCTTTTGACGGTTCCCGCGTCTTTCCTGTTGACAATATAAACACCCTTGTCCTTAACATAACCCAAAAAATATCTTTCAAACCTAATTGAATAGTTGATATGGAGGCTATAAAGAAATTGGGAGCTCTGATAAGACTGAGAGACTTTTTTTTTCTTCTCAGCTATACAGCCTATCAGGGTTTATCTGCTTGTATGGAGTCTGTTTTATATCTGGGAGCTTGGTTTACCGGCTTTTGGACAGGGTGAAGTCAATAACTAAAAGGCTTTATCAACTATTTACAACTGAGTAGTATTGACCGCTCTATATTTGCTGCGCGATGTTGGTGCTTTATCTCTTTTCTATAAGTACAGCAGCGGCAGGTGCTTGAGGGAACTTATTACTCGCGTACCACCACATTTAAGTCGCCCTCGTAACAAGGGGTTCTGTATAGATGCACATGAGTTTTGTGTTGATATTGGTAACTCCAGGCTAGTTCGCTGCGGTGTTTCCTTTTTTCCTGCCACCTCTGTTCTGTAGAATTCTCTTCCATCTTTTGTGTTTCCTGCTGAATTTAATCTCCCCCACTTCAAAGCCGGCGTCTGTGCTCACCTGCGTAATTTACGTCAGTTGTTAACTTCTGAGGCATAAAACACCCCCTCCTTGAAAAGGGCTCTGCCCGTGAGTGGTGGTGACAACTCTAGAAAAAAAAGAATTCCTTCTGGCTTCCAGAAACCCACGTTAGTCTCTAAAGTTGCTTCAATTGTAAGCTTTTAAACATCCTCGCCTTCCACGAGGAGGAATTCGCTTCTCAATTTTTTCGCATTCATAATATTTTTTTTTGTCCAGTTGTAAGATTAGATTGATGAATTGGAACTACGAGATTTCTTTTATACTTCTCTCTATATCTGCCCTTTTCGTAGTAAGCAAATGATAATATTTTACACGCATTTTTAATAATAATTTTTGCTTATTTTTGTAAGCAATATCACATTTAAAATTGCACAAAAAAAGAAAAAAAAAGAAAAAGAAATTATATTTATGTCATTTTTTGAAATATCGAAATTTCGATATTGTATCGATATCAATATCGATATTAATATATCGATTATAATTTATATCATAGCATACCGACACTGTACTTCAGTGTGACTCTGAACTTCGTTCGATCAACTTGCATAAATTTGTAATTCACAAATTGTTTTTTCAAAAAGTTTTATTACGAAAATTTTGATGTTAATCTGATAAATGTAAAAATCCACATTAAATAAAAGCTCATGATTATTTGATGTAAAATTTGCAAATGAAAGTTAATTGTTAATAAAACAAATAGAAGTGAATTGTTTATAAGTATTTTTAGGAATACGACGTGATCGTCAAACGTCAATGTAAAAGTAAATCTCTCTTCATTGGCAACTGTCAAACAAATAGATAAACAACCAACGTTTAAACAAAAAGGTAAACAAACAATGAAATAAATTTAAAATTTACTTAAATAAAAATTATATATATATATATATATATATATATATATATATATATATATATATATATATATATATATATATATATATATATATATATATATATATATATATATATATATATATATATATATATATATATATAGTCATCAATTTTTAAATTGAATATACTGTATAAAGTTGTTTTCGTTCTCGTTCAAGGCGTCATGATATTTTATTGAAATTTCGATTTCTCCTGAAATTGTAGTTGTAGTAGTAGTGGTGTTGGTAGTCATCACTGTATTAATAGATTCCTTTTTTGGTGGAGCAAATTTAGAACAAACCCCCCCGAGGTAACCCACTTCATGGACTACCATGTACTAATAAATAGAAGACATTATGTAGACATTTGCTTGATTTCTCTATATCAAGAGACCAATTAGCAAGATCGATTTATCCTTCAAGTAGTTGGTTGCGATTAGAGGTAGTAAAAATATATTTTTTCTGGAAACAATTTCTTTTGGTGTATTTTAGTATATATCCAAGAACCATTACTTTTCCTACAAGCATTTCAATTTATTATTATTATTATTATTATTATTATTATTATTATTATTATTATTATTATTATTATTATTATTATTATTATTATTATTATTATTATTATTATTATTATTATTATTATTTTTTTGATTTTGTATGCAATTATTATATTAATATTTTGTTGATAGTTTTTTTTTATCTAAGTCAAAGTATTAATATATATTGTTATTATATTATAAATATTTTTGCTATTATTAATAAAGTATCATCGAAAAAGTACAACTATAATACCGTATATCTTACTTCGCCAAAAAATCAACAATGAGACCAGACAATTTTAAAAAATAAACATAAATATTGTGATCTATAAAAATAAATAAATAAATTACCGACTCGTTCACTTTATTTAAATTCTTGAAACAGATA
Source organism: Trachelipus rathkii (assembly GCA_015478945.1). Taxonomy (NCBI): domain Eukaryota; kingdom Metazoa; phylum Arthropoda; class Malacostraca; order Isopoda; family Trachelipodidae; genus Trachelipus; species Trachelipus rathkii. The sequence goes on from JABUQX010029005.1 coordinate 28,949, forward strand.
AACTTATTGAACTTTTGAATTTCAAATTAATTAAATTTACTTGTTTCACCATTAACATTCTCGTTACAAGTTTACGATATTTTTTTGCTTCGTATTCTTGTAATGAGTTTAACATATATTATATATAATATATTATATTATATATATATATCTTATATATAATTATATATATCAATTATATATATATTTATATATTATATTTATTTTATACGTTTTAAAAGTTTATTATTCATTGAATATTAATTATGAATAATAAAAATATTATTACAGAGTTGAATATTTTTTCGCTTCCAATAGTATTATATATATATACTAATTAATTTATATATATAGCATTTATTAATTAGATATATCTTTTATATAATTTTACCGATATGTGTCTCTTTTTTAATAATTATATATATAATATTATATATTTATATATATATATATATATTATAATATAATATTATATATATATATATATTATCTATATATTTAATATATATATATTATATATTACTATATATATATATATAGTATATAATATTTATATATATATATATATATATAATATATATTATATACTATAATATATCATATATTTATTCACTGTAATCTGGGTATACTTAATATACTATATAATATATTTATATATATAATAATTATATATAATTATTATATATATATATACTACCTATAACTATATATATCTATATATTACATATTATATATAACATATATATATATATATATATATATATTATTATATATATATTATTATACTATACTATATTATATATATCTCGTATATATATAAAACAAATATTATTATATATATTATATATATATATTATAATATATATATATATATTATATATACTTATAATATATTACTAATACATACTATAACTAATAATATATATATAAATAGTTGTTAAACATAATATCTATCTATCTAATTATTATATAATATATTACATACTATATAATAATAATATATTATATTATAAATAATAAAATATCTATTATTATATTATAATATATCTATTATACTATATTATATATTATAATTATTACTATAATATATTATATTTTAATATATATATAGCTATATAATATTATACTATATAATATATATATATATATAATATATATTTATATATATATATTATATATATAATAAATATAATTTATATATTATATATAATTATTTTACTAATAATACTACTATATATAATATCTATATATATTTATAATATTATATTAATAATAATATCTGGAATTTGTCATCAAGTTTACGATAGAAAAGGAGCATTTTGAATAAGAAATAAAAAAATTTGGGCTTTATTTATTTCACACATTATTTCTATTTATTTATTTAGAGTTATTTGCATTTTTATTTTTAAGATAATTAAAAAGATTTTTATTTTATTATTTATTAATATTAATTATATATTATTATTTATTATTAGTTATTATTCAGTTATTATTAATTTTATTAATATTTAATTATTATTATATATTATACTTATTATTATTTTATTATTTATAGGAATTTAATTTTTTTTCTAATTCTTTCATTTTTATTATTTGATTTTCGATTATTATTACAAATTTATGGGTATTTTATTTAAAAAAAAACTCCCGGTGAATCATCGACGGGGGGATGTTATAGAGGGGGGGGGCCGAAAGCCCACCACGGATCAAAACATAAATATATAAAAATATCAATATCAATTTATTATTGTCAAGGTGTTTTTCTACAAACTTTACGTATACATTCATCAAATTTAAACGGAAATAAATAGCCTAAGCACGGCCTAAGTACTCATTTTTATAAGACTCTAGGTGTAATGAACAAATAAATATTGTCAATTTTCTTTTTAATTTTTAGTTATTATTAATTAAATTCATTTATGAAAATCAGTATTTACTAATGTATTTAATTAAGGGGCTTCATAGCAAAATTCAACTATTCCAACGATAAAGTAATATTTTTTTGATGAACAACTATGATATCTTTTAATTATTATGAAAAACAACAAAACAAAAACTATTTCGTCTTTGAACAGTTTTAGGGTTGAAGAGAGGAATTTTTTTTTTTTCTTGAATATCCACAAAAACTGCCATAAAATCTTAATTTTGCAAGATATTTCAATTTTTTTGGAATCGTTAATAAAACCGCAATTTATTGGTATAAACTTTTAGTTAGAACACTTATTTGAAAATTTGTATTTTAAATTTTTTATTTACAATCTCTGAAAAGTACTTTAAATTTGTTGACAGAGATAGTCAACTGGGCTTGACACATTACGTTCTACAAAACATTTAATATAAACAATAGTTTGTTTTAAACGTTTTATATGTGACGTTGATCCAATTGAAAGAAAATAATCTGTATCGTTTTTTTTTTAATGAATTTTTTTTAATATCTTTCATCTAACAAAAAATTGAAATGCTAGAAAACCACACTTCCATATTGAAATTTTTTTCATTTTTTAGACGGAAAAAAAAAACTTTATTCTCATATATATACTATAATATTATTTTCTATTCATATATATATATATATTATATATATAATATATAACTATATATAATATATATATATATATATATATATTATATTAAATATAATATATTATAATTATATATACTATATATAATAATATATAATACTATTCTATTATAATTTATATATATATATATATATAATATATATAATACTATATATATATATTAATCATATATATATATAATATATATATACTATATTATATATATATATATATTATATATATTATATATATATATTAATACTAGGTTCCAAAACTTTATGATTTAGATAGTACTAAGTTTAAAGCTAGTGGATGTCGAGAGGTGACTTGAAAATGTTCCGAGATGTCTTCTTTTTTGGAGAGGCGCGGATTCGGACTAGTAGTAAAGCCTCCTCTGTACAATGTCTAACGGCGACGCTCTTATCGATGGTTCGTGTCCTGGGACGAGTGATTTTTTTTCGTCTATTATATGGAAATTTCTGAAGCAGCATGTTGTCGCGCATTGTCGCCTGATCCTGACTTTGGTCCTGGCTGCTCTGCTACCCCCGGACCCCCTGAACATGCCGTGTAGCCCAGGGGGTTCACCACCTTCTGTGAATTTAAATATGTAGGGAGATCTTCAAAGCAGTGATATCGAAGCAGGAGATTTGAAATCTTCCGAGATAGCTTCTTTTTTGGGGAGACGCATCGGACTTGTGGTAAGACGCCTCCTGTACTTGTCTAACGGGACGCTGTCTGTCGATCGTTCGAGTCTGGCAAAGTGAAATTTTTTTTCGTCTTTATTATTGCAATTTGTCTCAACAAACATGTTGCGCATCTCTGGGTTCCTTGACTTTGGTCGGTTGCTCTGTAACACATGAGCCCTGAAGAATGTCAATGTAGCCAGCAAGGAGAAACCACATCCTTCTGTGGATTTAAATAGTATTCGAGTTTCAAGCAGTGATATCGGAGCAGGAAATTTGAAACTTTTGAGATGCTTTTTTTTCTGGGGAGGTGGATCGGACTAGTGGTTGAGCCACCTCTACATTGTCTACCGGCGACGCTTCTGTCGATGGTTCGAGTCCTGTCGCGAGTGAAATTTTTTTTCGTCTTATATGCATTTTATTGCAAAGCATACTTGTGCGCATGTCTGCTCTTGACTTGAATGGTTGCTCCTGTAACCGGAGCACCAGAATGCCGTGTGCCCAGCAGAGATTCAATCAACCTTCTGTGACTTTAGTATGTCGAGTTTCAAAGCAGTGATTTTGAAGCAGGAGATTTGAAAACTTCGAGATGACGTTCTTTTTCTAGGGAGGCGGATCGGACTAGTGTTAGGGCCTCCTGTATATTGTCTAGCGGCGGACGCTGTTGTCGATAGTTTTTATCCAATGCTTATCCAATTATTTTCTTTCGTCTTATTGCATTTGTCGTAAGAAGCATGTTGTGCGTCTGTTGGCGAACTTGACCTATGTCGGTTGGTCCTGTTAACATGAGCACCCTAAAGGATAATGCCGGTGGTAGCCCGCAGAAGGGTTACCACCATCTCACTCAAACCATAACCTTACTCTATTCTACGTTTAACTTTCAACCCTCTTTTTACACACCCTG